>JARSSU010028678.1:0-11249 GCA_029619165.1 Eurosta solidaginis | reverse complement strand
GGACATATCTCTGGTGGTGGACTTAAAACGGCCACATAGCAATCGGGAAGCATGGACAATGGACTGGTGCTCCTTATAATGATTACCGCAGGAGCTGCAACGACGAAAAGGAGATAGAAACAGTAAAGCGTATCTGCGCGATTGTCCTGCGCTTTGACGCAAAGAGGAAGAAATCTCTGGGATCTCCCTTCTTTGACGATCTTTGTGATCTGGCTAAGTTGTAACCTAAGAAATCCTGACATTTGCTGAATCTACTGTTGCTTTGAGTAGGGGAGGGATTTACGTGGTATCACAATGGGACCTTTTTGAGCCTAAGTGCACCGGTGGCCACTCTAACCTAATCTAAGTTTGTATGTCCTCGTTCGGGCTCTCTGGCCAGTCTCAGGGTTCAACGTCCAAGCTGCTGTAGGAAAATGGTGTTATACTGAAACCACCGCCCTAATATCAGATTCAGGTTGATTTCTTTCGTCACAGCTAGCAATTCTGTCGTCGTAGAACTAGGTTTCGCCTTAATGAATTGCTGTATTATCAAAGAGGATATATATAATAAGAGATGTCACTCGTTACTTTGCATAATGTTATTCGTTATGGTGCTCGCAGGATTTTTTTTGGGCGAGATGTGCATAAATGTCTTTATACCTTTTCGTGGGGTGTTTGTGTTTATTTTTCTGACTGTATTTAATTATTAATTAACTCTCTTTCCAAAAATCACATTTGCATAAGGTGCCTACGCGACATGGATAAATGTGACACGATTGAATATGTCCCTTATGGAGAATATTAGGCATCATTTTTTTAATTTCCAGCTATTTACTCGCCACTCGTAGCAGACTGGTGGCTCTTATTATATTTATCCACTTGGTATTATGATCAAAGAACTCGGAACCGAAATATTGAAGCCAAACGTTTTTTGTTTTTTTTAATGCAAACTTCTTTGCTCACGGTATAGGGAAATCCAGAATGTAAACACAGTGTTACTGTAAGCGTAGTGTGAGCGTAAGCGTTGTGTAAGTCTAAGCGTATAATTTGCGTAAACGCCCAGTAGAAAAAGGAAGGAGTAAGAAGCAATTACAGAAGCTCTTCTCCGGAGTCTAGAGGCCTTACCATCTCGATGAATTCCTTAATATATACTCAGTTGAGCAGAGCTCACAGAGTATATTAAGTTTGATTGGATAACGGTTGGTTGTAATAATATAAAGGAATCGAGATAGATATAGACTTCATATATCAAAATAATCAGGATAGAAAAAAAATTTGATGAGCATGTCGTCCGTCCGTCCGTCCGTCCGTTAACAGATAACTTGAGTAAATTTTGAGGTATCTTGATGAAATTTGGTATGTAGGTTCCTGAGCACTCATCTCAGATCGCTATTTAAAATGAACGATATCGGACTATAACCACGCCCACTTTTTCGATATCGAAAATTTCGAAAAACGAAAAAGTGCGATAATTCATTACAAAAGACAGATAAAGCGACGAAACTTGGTAGATGAGTTGAACTTATGACGCAGAATAGAAAATTAGTAAAAATTTTGGACAATAGGGCGTGGTCACCGACCCACTTTTAAAGAAGGTAATTTAAAATTTTGCAAGCTGTAATTTGGCAGTCGTTGAAGATATCATGATGAAAATTGGCAGGAACGTTACTCTATTACTATATGTACGCTCTAATAAAAATTAGCAAAATCGGAGAAGGACCACGCCCACTTTTAAAAAAAAATTTTTTAAGTAAAATTTAACAAAAATTTAATATCTTTACAGTATATAAGTAAATTATGTCAACATTCAACTCCAGTAATGATATGGTACAACAAAATACAAAAATAAAAGAAAATTCAAAATGGGCGTGGCTCCGCCCTTTTTCATTTAATTTGTCTAGGATACTTTTAACGCCATAAGTCGAACAAAAATTAACCAATCCTTTTGAATTTGTGGGGGCATAGATTCATGACGATAACTGTTTTCTGTGAAAATGGGCGAAATCGGTTGATGCCACGCCCAGTTTTTATACACAGTCGTCGTCTGTCCTTCCGCATGGCCGTTAACACGATAACTTGAGCAAAAATCGACATATCTTTAATGAACTTAGTTCACGTGCTTACTGAACTCACTTTATCTGGTATGAAAAATGAACGAAATCCGACTATGACACGCCCACTTTTTTGATATCGAAAATTACGAAAAATGAAAAAAATGCCATAATTCTATACCAAATAGGAAAAAAGGGATGAAACATGGTAAGGTAATTGGATTGGTTTATTGACGCGAAATATAACTTTAGAAAAACTTTATAAAATGGTTGTGACACCTACCATATTAAGTAGATGAAAATGAAAAAGTTCTGCAGGGCGAAATCAAAAGCCCTTGGAATCTGCAGGTATGACATATATAAATAAATTAGCGGTACCCAACAGATGATGTTCTGGGTCACCCTGGTCCACATTTTGGTCGATATCTGGAAAACGCCTTCACATATACAACTACCACCACTCCATTTTAAAACTCTCATTAATACCTTTAATTTGATACCAATATCGTACAAACAAATTCTAGGGTCACCCTGCTCCACCTTTATGGCGATATCTCGAAAGGGCGTCCACCTATGGAACTAAGGATTACTCCTTTAAAATACTCATTAACACCATTCGTTTAATGCGCTATTGTACAAACAAATTCTAGGGTCACCCCTGGTCCACCTCTATGCGATATCTCGAAAAGGCGTCCACCTATAGAACTAAGCTCCACGCCCTTTTAAAATACTCATTAACACCTTCATTTGATACCCATATCGTACAACAAAGTCTAGAGTCACCCTGGTCCACCTTTATGGCGATATCTCGAAAAGGCGACCACCTATAGAACTAAGGCTCACCCCTTTTAAAATACTCATTAACACCTTTCTTTGATACCCATATTGTACAAACAAACTCTAGGGTCACCCCTGGTCCACCTTTATGGCGATATCTCGAAAAGGCGACCACCTATACGAACTAACCCAACTCCCTTTTAAAACCCTCATTAATACCTTTAATTTGATACCCATATCGTACAAACACATTCTAGAGTCACCCCTGGTCCACCTTTATGGCGATATCTCGAAACGGCGTCCACCTATAGAACTAAGGCCCACTCCCTTTAAAATACTCATTAACACCTTGCGTTTGATACGCATATTGTACAAACAAATTCTAGGGTCACCCCTGGTCCACCTTTATGGCGATATCTCGAAACGGCGTCCACCTATGAACTAAGGATCACTGCCCTTTTAAAATACTCATTAACACCTTTCTTTGATACCCATATTGTACAAAACAAATTCTAGGGTCACCCCTGGTCCACCTTTATGGCGATATCTCGAAAAGGCGACCACTATACAACAACCATCACCCCTTTTAAAACCCTCATTAATACCTTTAATTTGATACCATATCGTACAAACGCATTCTAGAGTCAACCCTGATCCACCTTTATGGCGATATCCCTAAATGGCGTCCACCTATAGAACTATGGCCAACTCCCTCATAAAATACTCTTAAATGCCTTTCATTTGATAAACATGTCATACAAACACATTCCAGGGTTTCCCTAGGTTCATTTTCTACATGGTTATTTCCCTTATGTTGTCACCATAGCTCTGAACTGGGTATGTAATGTTCGGTTACACCCGAACTGAACCTTCATTAATGTTTTTATATAAACGGGCCAATGCAAGGCTTTGCCTTTCCGTTTTCGAAGAAATGGCAGGTTCGTCTCAAGCACTCCACATACGCCTCGTTGTAAGGCATACCTTTTCGCTTCCGAAGGATAAGTTTATAAATGAAATATTTAAGTATTTAGAGTGCTACGTACATACATATTTACACATATTTATTGGTTCAACAGGAAAAAACGTCGAAATAAACATTAATTGAGCGCAAACGACTCTAATACATACATATACTTACATATGTATTTGTTGTTTAAAACTATTTTTGCTTTCTTGCTAGACATGTTGCCTTTTTATACTCGGTTCTTGGCTATTTTTAAACCTTTTTGATTCGAAAATAAAGTTTTCTTTGTACGAGTTTTTCAGCAACAGCTTCTGGAATTGAATTGAATATTAGTTTATTACAACTTGCTATATAAAATATCGTTATGTTAATATATTTTTTGAACGTTGTTTCGTTTGTACCCCCTCATAATTGAAATTAAGAAAAATGTCCTTTCCTAATAAATGGTAGAAGTTTTTGGCGATACCTCCCTTTCAATGTTATTTTGATGGCATTAAGATAAACAGCAAAAGAAAAGTGTTCGGTTATATTAAGCATATGTAGAGAAAGCATTGGGACAATTAATCCCTCGGTATTTAAGAATATTAAAGGGGGCGGTGCCACGCATATTTTTTAAAATTGAAGTTTTTCCTATTATTGTTGTAAATGCACTTTGGAAATGAAACACCATTGATATAAAGCTATTCCTTGCAAGATATAGCTTATTTTATTCATCCACGACCCTTTTAAAAATTTTTATAAAAAAGTGGGCGTGGTCCTTAACCGATTTCGTCAATTTTCTACAAAGCATTCCTTATATTAAAGGCACTAAGGGACCTCTCTACCGAATTTTGTTACGATAGGTTTAACGATTTTTCATTTATGATTAATAATATTTGTAAAATTGATGTTATCACAAGTGGGCGGTGCCACGCCCTTTTAAAAATTTTTTTAATTTTTTAAAGAGTCTCAATATCAGTCCACACGTCCAATTTCATCATCCTAGGTGTATATTTACTAAATATTCAGGTTTTTGTGTTTCCAATATGTTATATATATATAAAAAGATGGTTATTATCCGATTTCGCTCATTCCAAGACATGGGCTCCACATGTTGCTTGTAGTTATTGTAAAAGATGTTGGGAAGGTAAGCAAATTTATTTAAATAGTAAATTAAATAAAGTAGACATATTGATTTCTCTTTCTATATTTGAGGGTGCTATCGAGGGAGAAAAGATCTATGAAATTTTGCAACACCAAGAATTTAGCGAGAACCAAAAGACCCCGTTAAAGACTGCTACTTTTGCATTGTGAAAAGACGTAGAGGTAAAAATGCAAAGCCTATCGAATATCCTGATCTTGAATCTTCTTCTGCTCCAGGCGCACACGATCTGACACTACCAATACCAGGGCCACCAAAAAAATTATCGCAGAGGAGTGAATCATCTCTTAGTTCTTATAAAAGCAATGCCGCTAAGGAGTTTTACCGACACCAGAACAACCAAAATCATTTCATCACTAATGAAGATTTTAATGATTTGATTAGAGATTTAAATTTACCAAAAAGTAAAGCAGAGCTTTTAGCCTCCTATTCGAACAACGTTATCAAGGCCAATATATTGAAAACATGATGGGAGACTATATTTGGGGTTTATTGAGGGATAGTACCTATGAACATAAGAGCAAAAGTCAAAGTGTACACTTTTAAATCATTTTCCACTTTTTTGTCGGTTATCTCGATACTAAAACTTAATAAAAATATTTATTTGAGTTGTTTCATTTTCATGTAAAAATTAAAACCGCAGATTTTGAAAAATTTCGTTCAAGCGGTTGCCTAAATAGGAAAGTAAACTTTTTCATGTCATATATATGTCGACAAATTACGACCTAAAGAATTGAAATTTAATGCTTTGAAGACAAAGTCAAATTTTGTGTTGACCCGTGTAATCAGTACACTGTAGCGTAATGTGGGAACAATGTACGTGGTACATGGAGAAGAGGCAGTAAATTAAGTAAATGTGAAAGAGATGAAACGGAAGAGGGTGGAGGAAAGATAACAGTATAATAAAAATATCAATAATTATGTGGATTATAGAGACGATGCGAGGCATGGGAAGGAAAGTAGAGGGAGTACCTGTAGACCTAACACTTCTCATGAAAGAAGTTGAACAATAATGTGATAAAATTTAAAAAATTCAAAAAATCTGATCAATTAGTTCTATGGGATACATATTATATATGCCACCGATCTTAACGATTTTCTCAGACAATAGTGTGCGCCTTATATATAATGATCTGATGAAATTTCAATCTTCTAACTGTTAAAATGAGGAATAAAGGACAAAAACCTTTTAGAAAAATTGGTTTAATCGGGGGTTATATGCTATAGTGGTTCAATCCGGTCGGTTCCTACAACTGATCAATCGGATACCCAAATATACCAGCTCACCAAATTTATTGAAGATATCTCAAAAATTTAGGGACTAGTTTGCGTTCAAGCAGACAGATAGACGGCCAGACGGACGGACGGACAGACGGACGGACGGACGGACGGACTGACAGACCCAATAGACGGACGGGCATGGCTAAATCAACTCAACTGGTCATCTTGATCATTTCGGTATGCTTATTTGTGGGTCTATCTCTTCTCTTCTTTAAGGAAATTCTTAATATAACATTTTCATGAAAGTTATAAAAAGAAAAGTAAGAAAAACGAAAGGGAAAACTCAGATGTCAAAATCGATACCAAAGCTGAACCAGACAGTTATCAATTTTTTATAGAAGTGTTGACAGTTTGTTATCGATGAGTTATCGTTTTGTTATACGTATGATATCGACGATATATGGTAGAGTTATCGATTTCTTATCGAATTATTATACATTTGCTATTTATAACAAAGGTTATCAATGACTTTTTGACAATGACGAGTTATAGGTTTGTTATCGAAAAATTATCGATTCACTTTCGATTATTCATCGCATATTCATCGATATGTTAACAAAAAGTTATTGACAATATATGTATTTGTTATCAAAAACTGATTAATATATTATGGAAAAATATCGATTTACTATCCTGAAATAACAGATAGTTTATCGATAATTTGTGGACGTTTTATCCCAAAAATTATGGATTTTCCAACGAAAATCTATCATTTGGTTATCGAAAAATTATCAGTTTGCTATCAAAAAGTTGTCAATTTTTTATAGGGGTGCTACCAATTTGTTATTCGACGTCTCATAAGTTGCTATGAGGCAGATATGAATAAAATCTCACTATTAATTCAATTAAACATCTGTAACCCGTCAATAATATGACGACAAGAAGACGAGGACTCGGCGATAATGTGTTGATAACAATCCGAGCGGCCGCCGTGTGTGTAGCGCTAGCGTGTTCCGCTATCCTCACAGAAGATCCTGGGTTCACGTCTGGCACAAAGCAACATAAAAATTTTAGAAAACACGTTTTTTCATTCTAAGCGGGGTCGCCCCTTGGCAGTGTTTGCACTACGAGTGTATTTCTGCCATGGAAATCTCTCAGTGAAAACTCATCTGCCTTGCAGATGCCGTTCGGAGTCGGCATAAAACAAGTAGGTCCCGTCCCGCCAATTTGTAGCAAAAATTAAAAGAAGCTCGGTCTAAAATCTCTTCGGAGGTTATCGCACCATACATTTATTTATTTATTTTAACAAACCGAAAATTGACGATTATAACTCCCGTTGATATTAAACCAAAATTCAAATAAAAATTTTGTGGGTTCTGGTCGGTACATATAAAAAGACGTCGAAGCTCTTATTAAAAAACTCGAAATTATTTATTTCTGGTCAAGTTGTTTTTATTGTTATTAAAGCACAACTCCTGAGTTAGCTCTAAACTTAAAAACATTAGGTTTCTCGGCGTATATTAAAACATCGAACTTGACCAATACTTAATACTCACGCCCTTTTTTAAGCGGCGCTGCTGTTATACCATAGAATGCTTTCTTTGCGGGGGTCCTTTGAATCCTGCGGTATAATCTTGGTTTAGGCTCTCTTGAGGTATTAAAAGCGGGTTAAGTCACCTCATGTTGCTATAGAAAAACCCACATTCCGCATAATTAACTTAAGCTATGTGTTTTAAAGTATTTCATAAGCAAGTTGAGAATTACAAGCAAATTTAAAAGCACATGAAAAATCGAAAGAAAAATTTCCATTGTTTAAGTAACTTAAGTAAACACAAAGTATAGCATTTTTAAACATCTAATAGATTTTTTTGCATACATATACATATGCATAAAAGTGTTTAAATATTTATATACATAACTACGTTTATCATAATGTACGCGTAAGTGGCTACGTCCCTTCGATTTCCTACTCGTAGGTTTTTTATCGATCTTCGTATACCCATATGTGTACGGAGATATGCAGAAACGCTATGTCATCGTATTACATACCCACAAACTCTCTTTAATAGATTTATTACCATAAAAACTCATTGAAATTCTCGTTGTTTTAGTTACTATCGCATATTTTACTAATTGGCTTGACAGCGCTTGATTATGCATGTTTGTGCTTTCACATAGGCATGAAGCCTCTACTGGTGCTAACATCCTTCTATATCAGTGGTGCACTTGAGAGCCTCCTAGAGCTGGAACGCTAATCGACGTTAGTCTATGCACATGTCGTGCGAGCGCAGCGACAGAGGTTCAGTAAAGCAAGTAGTAAACATCACATGCATGAATTCTGTGCTCAAATATTCTCCATGTTGTGCACCACTGTTCTACATAGCACCTACATAGTACCACAGTATCTATTCATACATATTCATATTCATATTCATAGTTAGTTGTGCCTCAATAGTTTTTCAGTGTCATTTATGTAAATAAATTGTGATAAATTATTATATTGGCAATAACTTTGTCTACATATTTATACACACATAGATATACATATGTATGTACATATAAACATATGGAGCGCACTTTAGACTCCTTTACCAAGTGCTTATGGAGTATCAAATGCCTAAAAGGAAAACTGAATATTACGTACAAAAAATATTCAAAATTTCTTCCTAAATGAAATGCTTACTTAGTTGGCACTTAACCGTTTAAACGGTTACGGTCGTCCAACAAGGCGCGCCAGTCGCTCCTTCTCTCTACCAACCGGCGCCAATTGGTCACACCAAGGGAGTTTAAATCGTTTTCCACCTGGTCCTTCCAACGGAGTGCGGGCCGCCCTCTACCTCTGCTTCCATAGGCGGGTTCCGATAGAAACACTTTCTTGGCCGGAGCGTCACCTTTCATTCGCATAACATGGCTAGCAAGCGCAGCCGCTGCGTCCTAATGAAATATTTTAAATAAAATATTAAAAAAACCATACAAATTCATAAGACCTATTGAATTTTTAGATGGGTTAAGAATAGTTTTTGAATTATTATATTTTTTATTTTGAACAAAAAACTAGAAACCCATTAAAAATAAATTTAGATTTCCCAAAATAGCTGAAAAAAATGTTTTTCTTGACTCGAGAAAACAGATTAGATGGTATAATTCAGGTTGGGACTTCAAACTGCAATTATCCTCTTACCAGCCAGTACCGATCCCTCCGGTGCTATCGTTAAGCTTTTTTTGACGAGATGATTTGAGTATAAGCCTCAAAGTTTCCATATAAGGTTATTATTTCTCTTCGTTTAGAATTACCAGAAATGGCCAGTCTTGTTCAATATAATGTGGCGAATATTAACAATTCCGTTACGTCACCATTAATAAATGCTGGACAACAGCAGCAAGGCAAGCAGATGAAATAGAAAGCACACATACATGTACGCAGCAAAAAAGAACGTATTCCTGCACAAAATGCGATTAGTCTGGGGTGAGTCGGAAATGAGTCGCAAATAGTATGCAACTAATACCAGTTTTGAGTCATATGTATGCGTTGAAATGTTCTCTTTTGTTTGAGCATGTCGTCATAGGATAGTGACTAATTGTACCCATTTATACCGGAATGGGAACGATAGAACCAATCCCCTTTGTACCCATGTGGGAACGAATAAAGGCTAATCTCTTTCATATCAAAAAGTGTTAGTTTTCGTATGGTGCGAGGTTATGTACATTTTAAACGCAATATTAAACTTAAAAAAAAAGAGACTACGGGGTATCAATTATGCCCAATATAGACAAAAGAGATCAATCGGAGGCCAATCTCTTAGGGATTTTTCGCACTATTTTTTGCAGTGATATACTAAGGCATATAAACACATATACATAGAAGGCAACAGTGATTATGAGATAGAGAGTTATGGAAGAAGTAAATAAGCAACTAATCGACGAAGCTGTTCGCGACATTTCTAGGCATTAATCGTCCTATCATGCAATAATCGTCCTATCTTTTTACACGGCGATTATCTATAAAATTTATAAAATAAAGTCGCTAAATTTCGTTGTACGCCCATCACTTTACACAGATTGATCCGATTTTAAAACGGTAATTTCCATTAGAAGCTTATCTACTTGAGATAGACAATTACACATAATTTGTAAGTATATATTATAGGGGCGTGGCAAAATTCCAAAATGTAGTAAAAAATCATAAAGTTTGTTCACACAGCTATAAATTCAAACGGATGGATCGATTGGAATATTTCTTCTTTGCAGTAAAACTTTAAAATATTTACCTTCGTTCTGCATAAGCAAAAATACATGATTCCTTTCTAAATGAGCAAAATTGTTCAAAAAAAAGAGAAACATTTTTACAAAAAATGCAGTGCGTGTGCTTGTTTGCTGTGAATTGTGCTAGGAAACTTGCGTTGAGTGGGGCATACGTACATACAAAGCATTCGCTAGAGTTATTTAACTGCGGTAGTATATTTATACGAGTAGGTATGTATGCATTATTAGGCCGGTCGATTTGAAAGGAGGCAAAAAAAATCGCCCATTGCTCTGTGAAAATCATATTCTAGGGATCAAAATAAGAAACTTTGCCGAAGGAACCATGCCTCTAAAACGAATTCTGATGTCCCCCCCCTTTGGGTCGTAGGGGCAAATTTTGAAAATCCCACTTTGAAATGCTTATGTTTTTTTCTTTTGGAGTTTATTTTTCTCTTTAGAAATTATTAGTCAGAACATATGTAAATGAAAAATTATTTAACTTAGTAATAGAAAAGAAATTAAAAAAAAATTATTCGAAATTAGCGTTTTTACAACCCCCTTTTAAAACCAAGGCATCACTGTGATGCATTTGCCTGCCGTAAACATTGTTGTGTGGGTTTTTTATTCAACCGTTTTAAAAAACGAAGGTATCACTGTGACAAAATTGCAGATCGTAAAATTGCTTGTGTTGGTTTTTTTAAGCCACCACAAGACACAGCAGGTAGAATTGAAATTGCCCCTACCCAAAAGTTCGACCCAAAGGAGGGGACATCAGGATTCGTTTTAGAGGTATGGTTCCTTCGGCAAAGTTTCTTATTTTGATCCCTAGAATACGATTTTCACAGAGCAATGAGCGATTTTAAATCGAACCGCC
>JARSSU010028677.1:0-88419 GCA_029619165.1 Eurosta solidaginis | reverse complement strand
TTCTTGTTTGGCAAGGTTGTTCTATATGGGGACGGGCCTCGAAAAAAAATCTTAAGTTTGGGAAGCGACTTAATTGAATCGCAATTGATAAAAAAAAAAAAAAAAAAAAAAACGTCATTGTATGGCGTTTAAAAAAACCAGATACACAATGGGTTGTTGTAGGTTTCGGATGGGGCCTTTCCCCCTGATTGGTACACATTCGAAAAAAAAAGTAATAGGGTTTTTAATGGGACTCTGCATGGTTTAAAAAAAAAATTGTAAAGCACTTTTTTTCAAATTCACCATTGTGCGGGGGAAAATGGGGGGAGTGCAAAACGCGGGGGGCTTATTAAATCCAACAAACTAACCGCTTTTGGATAAAATTAGCGGTTGGGGGGACAAAAAAAAAAAAAAA
This sequence comes from Eurosta solidaginis, assembly GCA_029619165.1. NCBI lineage: Eukaryota > Metazoa > Arthropoda > Insecta > Diptera > Tephritidae > Eurosta > Eurosta solidaginis. The sequence goes on along the minus strand of JARSSU010028677.1, from coordinate 88,025 downwards.
CGGGTGTGTTGTGAAAAACGGAATTTCTTTACCGCCAACAATGACGGGCGTAAAATAAATTTTATTGGTCCCTTTGGCGGGCTATAAGTTAACGTTTACCGGTGAACATTTCCACGTCTTCTCAGTTTACACATAATTTTTTACTTTTTACACTTGCAAAACAAAAAAATTTTGAACTTACATACTCTAATCGCTATGAAAAAAAAAACAAACGGCCGCTTAAATAGGGCGGGCCCAACCGCTTTCTTCTTTTTTTTTTTTTGAGGAAAAACCAAAAAGCCCTTTACAGGTGCTGTTCGGAAAAAAAAAAAAAAAAAAATTTAAAAAGGCGTTTTTTTTTTTTTGGGCTAGGGGTTTTGTTCTTCCTTGGTTCGAAAAAGGGTCCAATAACCTATTGTTTTTGAAGGCCAAAAAAATTTAGGGAAAAAAAAAATGTCTAAAGGGGCCCCGTTTTTTTTCAGTACAAAGTTCCAACTTCAAGGGTTTTTCAGGTTAAAAAACTACGGGGTTTTTAACAACTAATTCTGCAGTTTTTTCTGTTCTAACTTTAAGGGGGCCCGGGGCCGAAATTGGCCCCAGGGTTAAAAAAAAAAACCTCTTAAGTTAAACCCTATCGGGGTTATTTGCGTTTCCGTTTACGGAAAAAATTGGCGTCGGGGAAATATTTAAACCCAACAAAGGCATTTTTGGCCTTGGGAGTTTTTTACCTTTTAGAGGGCTTTCATGTTTGATTAACTAAAAGTTATTTACCTTCCCAAAAAATCTCAAAGGAGTTTTGTTTTCGAAAAAAAAAACCAATTGGCTTTTCAACAAAAACTTCGAGAAAATTTTCATAAAAAAAGGGCTTTAACTCAGCAAAAAAAGAGGGAAACGTTTTATAAAAAGGCCAAAAAAATATGCTTATTTTAAGTTGCGAAAAAATTTAAATAGATAAGATAAGAAATTAATTTGTGTAGTATCGCACTGCGGGGGGGGGGGGGACCATTGGTTCCTAATTGTGGGCCCCCCAACAAACTTTGCTTCAAAAAACCAACCCCCACAATCCAAAAAAGGGCCCGGAAAAAACCTTCTCTGGGATTTTGAAAAAAACCTAGGGCCAAGGTTTTCACTTGGCTTGGGGAGGGGGGGGGAATTTGATGTGTTAGGGGAATCGCTCCGGGCCCCCCCCCCCCCCCATGGTGAAAGCCCATAAAAAAAAACTTAGCTCAACGGTTTCCTTGGGAGATTTGCACGCAATCCAAGGAGGGAATATTTGGGTCCGGCCCGTCTTCCGCTGATCGATCCCCACATTTCGGCATGTGTTGTTCGATATTATACCCAGCTTTTGCATGTGACGTTCACGAATTAAATGAAATGAGACTGTTTGAACAGTCCTACAGTGCAGTCTGTACAGGAGAACTAGAGCTGGTTAGACATTCTCTTAGGTTAGTTTTCTCTCGCAGAGGGGCTATATTTTATTTATAGATGCGTGCTGTATCGAGAGTTGTGGCAGTAACGACCAGTAGCTCTAGATTGATCTTCCAGGCCTCCGCATTTTTGAATATTACGCCAAGTGTGATATTTATTGCCCAACTGTATCTCTTTTCTTCATGCATACAATAAGAGTGCTTTAATTTGTCCTCGCTATTGTTTTACTCTGGTCGGGCCCTACTGGCCATGGAACCGGTCAGGACCAATCAGGTCGTAAATCCGTTGGCTGCCTCTCTGGGGCCCAGCTGTCCAGCTGCTCGATTTCTTGCCTCTCCCTTCGGGAACTCCCGTGCGCCCAGTGGGAAAACAAAACCCAGGCAAAACAGTAGTTCACATTGTGTGTCTTACCTAGTTGATACTGTGATCAGCATAACCTTATCCACGGACTCAGGGAACTAGTGACTTGATTTGTTATTGTCTAAACATGCACGAAAGTGATGCCTGAGGGCGCCCTGGCTGTCCACTTGAGTATGCCCAAAAATTTTTTCTCATCGGAATATTTTCGCCTGAAGGTTCAAGGTACCACATGCGCACTGGCTTATGGGGAATACCTCCGCTATGATGGCTCGGGTCTGGCTCGCCCAGGGGTGATTTGTGATATCCTTGGGCCTGCTGTCCAAAAACGTGGGGACTCACCAGACCCAATTTTCGCTCTACTGGGGTCTTCGAGCCAGTTCGTATACCATACTCATATACTGTTTCAGCTGGTCGCTGAATGCTTTTCTCAATTCTGTTTTCTTCCCACGTACCCTTGTCTCCCAGTTTTCTCCTTTATATCTTTCTCAATACTATCTGCCTGAGGATATCATCCCTCGGGAGTTGAGAGTACTTGGGATCTTCTCTCTCAAGTCCTCCATGTTCCGCGAGACTCGCTCATGATACTTGCCATGTGACCCGAGGAGCCCTCCTTGGACACGATATTAAGGAGGGCTCGCTTCGGCGGATCTGCTCATCGATAAATGCAGGCGCGGGTCAGTCTATCGAGGGATAGCTTCCATGTCGCGTATGGTGTGCTGCGCATGTGTGCGCATATTACATATCTCCCGTGCTTGCACACGCATACCAGTCGCTGAAGGTGCGACAGTGCTTCGCCTCGTCGTCGCCCGAGTTGTCATTGATGACCCAGCTACTTCGCGCCATAGGTATCATAGGTCTTACTATCATGGTATACATCCATCTAGCACGTGTGGGCTGCAGCACCATGATTTGCCCGCTAGACATTTGCATACCATGATGGACCTCTGGCCCTAGTCTCATGGAGTCGAAGTGTTGCTTTCCATAAGAGCTTGGTGTCAACATGATCACCAAGTATTTCAACTGCGGTTTCCATCTTCTAGTTTCCACGCCGATCTATTGTATTGCTCTCAGGTGCTGTAGGACCCTTCTTCGGTGAATGGGATGCATGGTGTCTAGATGGGTTGATGTTAAGACCCACATTGGCGCACGCATTCCCTTGTAATAGTCACAAGCATCTTTTGGCATATATGTCACAGAGCGTACTCTCGAATTTACGCCTTGCAATCTATGACGATGTCGTCAGCATAGCCTTGGCAGCATGCTTATGAATTAGCGCAATAAAGCACTGTTTCTCCCAGTGTTTCGACACGCCCTCGGTATTTCAGGTGAATAACTGGTACCGAGCTGTATCGTGGCCTACCCGCTCTGTAGGCATACGCTGGTATATATGGTAGGCCAGCTCCATTGTAGGGCGCGTCTGACTCCTTCATTTCTTGCGTCTATTATACTCTTTCCCATTGCCTCAAGACAAAGGAGGTTAGACTTATTGTGTCTGAAGGACTCTGCTGTGTGAATAGTCTTTTTTACCTACTTTTGTCACAGAATACTCACGTCGTGCTATATCTCACACATCGTGGGTATATATCCCAGTGCCAGGCTATCTCTCATGATCCCGGTGGCGAGATGTGGGTGATGAGACATGCTGTCACCTTGCTGTACACCGTAGCGCCGTGGTAGATGCCATCACATCAGATCGTACGGAGATTTGTATTTCGCTTCGTCGAACACAATAAGATTCACTCGGCCCATTACAGACTCTGGCCGGTCACAAAGAGGGAGTTTGCCTAGTGCCAGTACTGCATGGGGTTGTCTAACTCTGGGTGAACACAGGTTCCGGTACTTGCGGATGAGGCCTCTTAGGAAAAGGCGCAGTGGGGAAGCAGCAAGGTCTATGGAGTGCTCGCTCTTCCCTCCGTTTCGGTATAGTTCACCGTCTGGGAGTCTGATATGCTAGTTTATGGTTGTCTGTCTCTAGCTCTATTGGATAGGGCTTGTGTCAGCCTTGCCGCTGCAGGCGTGCTGGACATATTTCCTCACAGAAATTCCTAGATAACTTTCCCCTTTTTGCTTTTCTTATCTCCTTATTGTATCTAGAGTCATGATCTCGCGTGGATCCCTCCCAGTTGCCGGTTCTCCTGCCTCGTTAAAGAGTTTCCTGACTGTTCCCTCCTTAGAAACGTCAGGTCATAAGACCACCAGGGGGTTGCCTCTTACCGTTTAATCAAGGGAGACCCGACTGGAGTGATAGGCATCTAGCAGTATTTGATTTGCACCTTCCACCCTGCACTCTCATAACTCGGTACAATTGGTACTTCTGCCTTTACTCTTAGGCTATATCCTATGTTAGCTCTATAATACTTTTATCGTCTGTCGTCGTGTTTTCCTGTGGATTTCTTGCTAGGGTTGGTTTGCCCCGACAATAGCGCCCAGCTCAAACCTTATGATCTATCTCGGTCCGAAGGGAGGGTTCTTTCTGAGACCTCCATCTCGAGATCACTATTCTCAGTTCAGGTTGTGCCGAGCGTCTAGATCAAGGACTTCTGCCCTAGCTCTCGTAACAACCGTCGTTTACTCCCGAATGTCTTTGTTGTATATGCTTAAATCATTACTGGCTACTAATATTCTAGCAAACACTCACCACCTTTGTGTTGGTATCACTGCTGCCCCATTCCGTGATTGTGGGAGTTAGCATCGCTTTCTATGATTAGAGGAAGTTTCGCTCTTCTGCATTGAGCTACCAGCTTCTGTACGTATCTGGGGGGACTGTTGTCGTCCCCGGGAAGTAGGCTGCGGCCTAGCACAATGCTGGAGTATTCACCATTGAACTTCCGCATCTATTGTACCGCCACCAGATCTCGACTTAAAAACTCTGTAATGCAAAATAGTTAGTATCTGCTTTAAGCATTACACATGCTCTAGGTCTCTGCTGGGAGAGATCCCAAATTACTCTACTGTTACTAGTCCATTAAGGCCCTCACCTGTCCCTTGTATGCCCAAGGTTCCTGTATGAGGGCTATGCCCAGATCATCGAGGCAAACCTCCTCGCCTAGTCACAGCCGAAGCTGCAATGGATGGCGTGTGGAGGTGATCTGGGCTATCTGTACTGCTCTTAAGGCCGTGTCATTGCTTTGGCCCGGCCGGCCTCATCGGGTCGTCGTAATCCGACAGCCGGCATTTCGCGGTCCTCCCGCTTGTCCAGTGCCAGCTCTTGGAGTCAAGCCCTCAAGTGAGCTCACTGTGTGGTGGTATTGTTGTTCCGTTTGTTACCGCGCTCATCGCTATTACTCGCTGCGGTACGAAGAGTTTGTAGTCACACGAGCACTGATGGTGTCGGTGCTCGCATCTGACATGTCCTCGTTCGACATCTTGCCTTGCCTATGTCGGATCGGTCCTCGACCGCCTTGCTCTTCCTGCCGACTCACTATTCCCGGTAGCTGCTGCCTCTGCGTCTTAAGGCCCTCGTTCTGGTTAGCGAGAGCGCGAATCGCAAATTCTCTGGGCGGTCGACACTCCTGCGCGGAGGAACATTGTCCCGTTAGGCGTGGCGGTATGTCATCCCCAAATGTAATTAACAACTTGTGGTTCTCTAACTGGACTCTAATGTAAGATTCAACGATGTTGATGATGGATCTTCGGTGTGGTAGGCGGAGGACGCTGTCATCACACCACGGCGGCCGCGTATATATTTTATTCTTGATTAATTACGCTTCATTACTGCTATCAACCAGGTGTTCATTGCTCACAATAAACAGCTATCGGTTTTGGTGGAATCACTTTGGAGATTTTTTTCAACTCCACCTCAACTCGATATATAATGTAAGATATCAACTGGAGAAATGGGTTGAATATTCATTTGAGAACTGCAAATTTCTCTAAATCTCTCGAAATTAGGATAATAATTGGCAAATATTAATGACGTTGGAGATCAACTGGAAAACTTTTAATTTTACAAAATTTCTCAAAGGTTGGATAGTGACTGGAGAATGAAGTTGGATATCAACTCGAGAACTATCTGGTTTAAGATTAAGAATAGTTAATAATGATGTTGGATATCACTTACGGAACTAGATATATATTTCGCCGGAGAATTTTTTTTCCATGTTGTGGGTAAACAAAATCCAGCTGTTGCCGTATCTACAAATTATCTAGATAATAAAAAAACCAATGTTGCCGCACAAAACGGCATACCCCAAAACTGTGACTGAAAAACTGCTCAGTAGTTTAACTGGAGTTTAAATTTGACTAGTTTAAGCAAGCTTAGTTTAAGCTTAGCTTAACCAACTATTCAAAAACCGGGCCTAAATTACTTAAAAATGGTCTAGCCAATACTCAGTAGGAGCTGTAGAGTATAATATGTATATGTAAAATATAATGGGAGTAGAAGAAGAGAGGGTTGCTAGCCCTTGGGCAAAGAAAAAACTATTTTTCTTTATTTAAAAAAAAGCACTTTATTCAAATTTTAAGAACAGAAAAAATTCACTTCTAACAACAAGCGAATGGTGAGCGTAAAAACGGTTTTGTTTGATTTTAATGGAAAAAGAAATGCACCGGATCAATAAACGCGTTCTTTTTCTTTCTCTTCGTTAAAACAACCAAACAAGCCTAACGAACTATTCGCAAGTTGCAAATATGTAATCAAATCAAAAATTTATCACAACATTTTTTTGTTTGTATAAAATGGACATTCTAAAGATTAAGCTCAAATATAAAACATGATAAAGACGCAACGGACATGCTGCGCATGCGAAATTGTTTGTATAAAACTTAATTAACTATTCGCAGACACATATTAAAAATTACATATATTAAAAAATAATTAAGCTATCAAAAACTTTTATGTTTGTTTGTATATTTTACAAAAAACGTTAGAATAGGTTTGATACTTGTATTTTCACTTAATTTCAATTTGTTTATCGGCTTAAACGTCTAACTTAATATCTATCTATATTATTTTTTTATTTGTATGCATGTACTAGCATAGTTGTATAAATATATTTGTAGTACATAAATTTGTATATGTACGAGGATTGCTATTTATATTTTAAGCCTTGCCAACACTGTTTGCCGGCGCCATCTGACGTTTTCAATTGAAAGTTTGACATTTTTAAGCATAACCTTCTTCAGAAAATTTTGACATTTGAGCACAACTTGTGTTGTTTACAGTTACTTAAAAATTGTATCTCGAAAAAATGGAATTAACTCGTGAAAATTTTCGTGAGATGATTTTTTACGACTTTCGACGTGGATTATCAGACAGGAGTGCTTTGAACAACTAACTTCCACTTTTAGTGATGAAGCCCCATTCTTTGCCACTGTAAAACGCTGGTATAAAGAATTCCATCATGGCCGCCGTTCGCTCAGGGACGAAAGTCGTGAAGGTGGTCCAAAATCAGTTGTTGTGCAACAAAACATTGACGCTGTGCGCGAACTTATATTGCAAGATCGTCATACGAGTTATCGTGAGATTGAGGCATCCCTGGGCATTAGTATGACGAGCATCAATAAGATATTGCATGAACATTTAGCTTTGAAAAAATTTGTTCGCGTTGGATCCCGCGTAATTTGACAAAAGCTCAATACCTCAATCGGAGTGGAAAAAGTGCTACGAAAATTAGTTTGAACGCATGCAAAAGTGCATTGATTATCATGGAGAATACTTCGAAAAACAATAAAGCCATTTTCGATAATAAATTACTGTCTTTTCATTATTAGGCTCAAAATATAAATAGCAACCCTCGTTTATGGAATACATACATACACGCTCTTATTATTATATTTAAAAAAAATTCCTTAAACGGACGGACTACCTTAAACTAGTATTAAATTATATGTATGTTTGTATATAGTACGCCTGTCGAAGAAAAAATACATATTTTTTAAATTTGTCAGCATAATTCGATTTATAAGGCTATCCATTCTTTAATAAGGCTATACGTAAAACTTGTATGCCATTTATTTGTTTATACAGGGTGTTGCAAAGTGCGTGTTTTGTACAATCGTAAATACATTTTATATATACATATATATATATATTTTCAAAACAAAATAACTTTTAATGATTTGTGCTTTTGTAATTTTCCAAATTTTTACATATCCAAACTACATTCAATTTTAAATTGAACTTTTTAAAGGCAACAATTTTTTCTATAATAAGTTCCGAATTTTTTATAAATGTATAAAGTTTGCTCCTTTTTTAAATTTTTTTCTCCTAACTGAACAGCCGTTTTCGCACACCCTGTCTAATCTTTTTTTTCATCATTTCCTTTTAAAAATTCTTATTAAGAATACCAATTCCATTCCTAACTAATTGAGCTTCTTGTACATTTTCGAGTGTTATTTGTTGTTGCAAATTGTTTTAGTCACATATATGTATGGATGTATTACTTGTTTTGAGTCAATATGTATGTATGTATGAGTTATTTTTGAAAATTAATTCGAGTTGAGTTGAAAAAGCAAACTAATGTGTATTAATGAATAAGCGACTGGGTTTTTCATCTACTTTGTATAAAATATGCTTGGGAAATAGTCGACCACCAAAGTCACGTTTTTAGCATTGAAACCGAAGCATGGCCGAACCAAACAGGTGACGGCGCGAAATCAGCTGTTTGGTATTTCTTTAATATGATTTGATGCTTCTTCTAGCGCAGTAGGGTTTTGACATTAGTCCATCGAATTAAAAAAAAAGAGTACATGGAATTTTTATTTATGTTTGTATGTATATCGCCCTAACGCTCCTTGTGCCGAATTATGAAATTTTCTGCTATTTTCAATGTGTGGGTAGCGTGGCAAAAGGAAATACCCCAAACATAATTTTTTTAGAAAATCGATTTAACCGGAGGTTAGCCACCCTGTGTTGGTGAATAGATTGCTATCCTCTAGGTAAAATCTAACTTAACTGGAGATGGTGAAAGGCCCTTAGTAATATATATCTATAAGTAATCGAAATCCTCGTTTTCTTCATGCAAACTGAAGCTTTAATTGTCATTTAAACGCAAGTTGAAAGTGTCAACAAAAGTCAGCTGTTTTGCGCGAACTTAACTAACTATGGGGAAAGAGGCTCCAAACCAGCAAAAACACTTCTTTGTATCCAAAAGTTTAACTTATCTTCTTTTTGTTTATAACATAATCATTGAAATGATTTCGAAACGGCTAAATTTTTGTGGCACGAAAAGTTTACATACGAGGTTAAATGGCGCCCAACGTAGGGCTTTGATTAGGCACTGCAGCTTCTAAACGACTTTCCATCAGAAAAAAAGCTACATGAGAACAAACTGTCAAAATAAATTTATTGCATAGATGTTGGGGTACGACCATAGTAACTGATCTAACAGTTTACCTGAATTTTACGTATTGGTGGTGGGGTGGTTTCAATGTAACGATAGTATATCACCAAAGTTCAGGAAGTAGTTTTGCGACTTCAAAAGAAAGCAATGAAATCTGCTATTGACTTCAGGCAAAAAGTATTGGTCGCATCGCTCAGTCAAGAGAAGAAGTTTGGTAAATTTCTTGCTCTCGTTACCTCTGCCTTATGAGTTCCTTGTGGGCGATAAATTTAGCGTTGTTAAAACGTCTATGAGCCAGAAACTTTCGACTAAACTACAATGTGCTGCTCAGCTGTTTCTGAAGTTATTTGAAAGCAGGCCATTGTCTTTCTTACAAAGAGATTAAAGATCTTTGTTTTGAATAAGTTTCTTCATGCTTGAAGAGTCTTTGGCTGATTCCAGGATTTTCCTTTTTCTTTCTGAAAGTGTTTCTTGTAAAATATTGAACTATGACAATGTTCCAGATTAAATCAAAATAAATAGGATCCACGATTTTTATCGAACTACCCTAAAAGCAGGCTTAAGTCTATTTACCAGATTCCATGCACATTTTTTGAAGAGCATTGCTACTGATTGAAGGCATTCTGAACATCATCGTCTTTTCTTTAGCACCCATGTTAATGAGAAGCACAAAAAGTTATAAATCTCTCGTTTACAAAGATTTCTATTTTTTTAATGTTGGCAGTGGAACGACCTTAAGATATTCGATGAATAGAATAAAATGGTCTCAAGATTGTTGTTTGTACTTTACGTAGAAGTGGACTCACGCCAAAAAAAAATGAAATACAACAATTAATGTGCTATCGTGATTTATGAAAAATAAGAATGCAAAATTGTGGGTGATTAAGTGAAAGTGGTAGAGCACAATGATGAGATACTTGAATGGAAAAAATGTCTGCTGATGAAAATAATGTTTTTTTTTATATTCATGAATGTCAAGTGCAAGTCGAGTGAATTACGTTTACGAATGTTCGCCTTAGGCCCGGTTTATCAGTAGTTGGTTAAGCTAAGCTTAAACTAAGCTTGCTTAAACTCTAGTCAAATTTAAACTCCAGTTAAATTGCTGAGCAGTTTTTTCCGTCACAGTTTAAGGCCGCCTTTGGGGTTTGCTGTTTTGTGCGGCAACATTGGTTTTTTTATTATCTAGATAATTTGTAGATACGGCAACATCTGGATTTTGTTTACCCAACAAACATGGAAAAAAAATTCTCCGGCGAAATATATATATTGTTCGGAAGTGATATCGAACATCATTATTTAATTATTCTTAAACTAGATAGTTCTCGAGTTGATATCCAGCTTCATTCTCCAGTCACTATCCAACCTTTGAGAAATTTTGTAAAATTTAAAGTTTTCCAGTTGATCTCCAACGTCATTAATATTTTCCACTTATTATCCTAATTTGAGAGATTTAGCGCAATTTGCAGTTCTCAAATGAATATTCAACCCATTTCTCCAGTTGATATCTTACATTATATATCGAGTTGAGGTGGAGTTGAAAAAAATCTCCAAGGTGGAACCACCAAAACCACCAGCTGCTTATTGTGAGAATAAACACCTGGTAGATAGCAGTAATGAAGCCTAATTAGTCAAGAATAAATTATATAGGCGGCCCGCCGTGGTGTGATGGTAGCGTGTTCCGCGTACCACACCGAAGATCCTACATCAACATCATGGAATCTTACATTTGAGTCCAGTTAGAGAACCACAAGTTGTTAATTACATTTTTTCAACTTAAGCAATAGCTTATTTTGCTTTATAAAAAGTTCTCTCTTTTGCTGAGTACGCTATGATTCTCGATTTGAGCCACTGTTTCGAAACAACTCTTGAGATTTTAGAAGTATTCCTAGTTATCAACATGAGCTCTAATGGCACTCAAGCCCAAATGCTTGTTGGGTATATTCGACGCCATTTCGTACGAACGCAAATAACTGATAGGTTAATTAGAGTTTAACCCTGGCAGATCGGCCACTTAAGCTTAGCTTGAACTTCAGAATAAGTTTAAGCGTAGTTTAACCGACAAACTGAGTTGAACTTGTACTGAAAAACCGGGCCTTAGTGAGTTGTGTGTAAGCGCACGCAAACAAGACGTTGACATTAGGACAATGGCGAAGCAGACGCAAACTAGCCAAGTACTGAAATAACAATAGTACTAAGTCTAGACCTCGAAACAATAATTGAGCGCATTGTTAATTAAAGTGTATTAAATCTGTTTTTGAAAAGCAGATTTAAGGTAGTTTTATTAAGCACAAGTACTAATCTAACTAAATTATTAAGAACGGACTTGTGCAGTTTAATTAAAATATTGATAGTTGTATAATTTTATATTTACTAAAATTGCCATGAAAATTTATTTGCAAATGTCGACTTATAACTCTTTCCAAAAAGCGGTGCAGTTTTAAGAGAATTTTTGCTGGCAATAAACATAAAAAATACTTCACTTTTTCAAATTGCTGCTGTTTTTAGTTTGTTCGTAAACGTTTCAGTCTAAATACATTAATACTTGTTTGCTTTTGAGAATTTTAATTTAGTTTCTAATATTACTCATTATGTATTAGTATTATTATTATTGAACTTTTGTGCGTGTCGTAATTGTATGTATGTATATCGCATGTATGTATTTGCATTACCAATAATGTTATTTGTCTTGCATTACAGATAGTGTAAAAGCGAAAGTAATTTGATTGACTTTACTAGTAATGTAATTTGATTTACATTACCGATAGTTCAATTTCATTCACATTACCAGTAATGTTATTTGATTTGCATTACAAATAAAACTTTATTGCCTACTGAAAAGGTTTGAGTAAATTGTAAATTTTTATTAATAGTGGTATACTTTTGCATCATCAGTTAAGTTTTTCTGTCCACTTCGACGGCCGAGTGGAACATCTTCGTATTTCGACTGATATTTCGAAAACGCCCGTCAGAATACTATTCACAAACCCCCTATATCAGGATATATTTCGTAACCCAAATTCTGAGATAGTGCGTTTTTAAACAACTTTTAAATTGAGCGTTCTTCGTTTGAGTTCTAAAATAAATAGGGTAATATTCCAAACAGTATTTGATGTTAGCACGCAGGTTTTATTTGAAATGCAAATTAGTAAATTTCGTAAATATTTGTAGATATGTTTGCATGCAGCCAGAGAGAGGGACGGGGATTTATGACTGGCTAATACAAGTTTCAAAGCGTATTGTTCTTGCTGTAACAGCGTCGTGAGTAACAGTAAGGGTTTATTTTAAATTTGAAACTGTGGCACATGTAAACAATGCTCACTATATCCCTTCTCTCCAGCTTAAAATGCATTTTAGCATTTTTACACATTTGTACTTATTTCATTATTTTTGTATTATATACAAATATTAATAAGCCCAGCATTAACTTCCGCTACGCTTTCATTAAATATAAACTTACAAGTACGTATTTTTTTAGCTAAACATAATACATATTATGGCGGAGCGAAATAAAATTAATTTTTTTTGGGTTGGATATGGGATTTATTTTATGAATGGAAAAACGGAAATGTATTTTTATAATTGAACTGAAATAAGTTTTTATTCAATATGTTAACACTGCATATGTCAAAATTAGTAGTTTAAACTTTTTTTCAAGTGTTTCAGATTTTAGGCCGAGCTTCTCTTGCAGATAAATTTTCACTACCAAGCTTTTCATTGCAGAAATACATTCCGAGTGTTTGGCAAATCTCTGTCGAGGGGCGACCCCGCTTAGAAAAACTTGTTTTCTTATTTAAAACTCGGTAACAAAAAAAATTGTAAATAAAACATAAATAAGAATTAGGATACAAAAGAAAAAAAAACTATGTATGAATTAAAAAAAAATAACAGGATTAGCCTGGTTTCATCGGCCCACTTGAGGGCAGTGCGCTGCCACAACGTCCGAGAGGAAAAAAAAGAAACCTGTTTCTAAATTTTCGATGTTGCTTTGCACGGGAGTTGAGCTGGACCTGTGGCGTGGTAGGCGGAGCACGCTACCACCACACCACGGTGGCCGCCACCCTTTTTAGTGTTATAAAAAAGCGCTGATTTCATACAACATATGTTAAAACTGAAAAGTCAAAATAAAACAAAACGTCGACACCAAAAAAAGGTATGAAAAAAACTTATTGTTTTAAAAATTTCCCATTTTTTTTCCAAAACTAAAAAAAAACTTGTTTTGCTCTGCCCTAATATTCGCCAGACGACTAATAATAAACATAATCATTAAGACTGCCAACAGACTGCTGATTGCATTTATAGACGGTTAACGTTGTTATACACACATGGCGTATGTGTGTCTACCTGTAATGCAAAAACCTCTTTCGTAATATTTGTAATTTCACCTAAACTAAAAACAATCAGTCACAAAACGCCCCTTATCACTCTGCATCCACTAAAAACATTCTCACACGCATGCGCTCTCAAAAAATATGTTCTTAGTATAAGGATAAACAGAAAAAATTAAAATTACTTAGAAACTAAGCTATTTAAAAAAATTCCACTAGTTTTTTTTTAATTGCAATACAATGCTTTGCAGTGCATTGCAAATAAGACATTAATTATATATATGTACGTTTAACCTTCGTTAACGTGGACGTCTTGCAGGGTATTTCCTTTTCAAGATTCTCTGTTGAATTTTTACATTCATGACTGCGATCTTTTTCTAAATCGAGATTCGGTTTTTTCTGATTACTATAATGATTCGGATTCATAAGGAGATTGATGTCTTTGCCGGTATTGTGATGTTTGACTCCAAATTGTCTGTAAGAAAAGAGGAGCAAATGTTAATTTTTTTAGGTTGAACAGATTTTTTTTATTTTCAGCACGTTTTTAATTATAAAAAAAAATGTTAAATTGAAAAAAAAAGAAAATTTTGAAAACGCATGGCATGTCACACAGGCCAATGGCACCCAGCTCAACGCATAATGATTATATCTTCTTCTATCATCATGCAAGCTTCAATACATTTTTTTGTTTTAGATATCAAATTTTTTGTGATTTTGGATCTTTTTTTAAAGAAAGCTTATTTATTATTATTTTTATTTTTAAAAATTCGGTAACAAAAAGTTGGTTTCGGCTATTGACCGATTTCATCCTCCATAAATACCATAAACTGTGGTTTTTCGAAAATGTCGAAAACATAACAAAGGTGTAAAATCGACTGATTACGTCGTCTGTAAGTACAACTTATTATATTAAAATGAGAATGCATGCGTTTTTAATAATCGTTTACTGTTTTAATTGGAAAATAGGTGAGTCTCGTGTACCTAATGTTAAATTTATAAACCATTTCGGTATCCCGAGGATTCGAAAAAACCTGGTTTGACAGCTACATTATAAATTCCTTATAATATGAAGAGTATCCCAATATGTTATGAAAAATCCCGTTTTGTATTCAAATTAGTTCTCAACTTATTTAATTTAATAATAAAAGTTTAGTTAAAAAGTCAGATAGAACTTTTTGCTATTCTAATGGGTATTATTTTTAAAAAAATTTTTCTGATAGAGGTTATTGAAGAGTAATGAAAGTATTATAAGTAAATTAAATAAAAAAAAATAAATGTAAGGCGCGATAACCTCCGAAGAGATCTAAGGCCGAGCTTCTCTTCCAATTTGCGTCGTGCTCCTCTTGATTTTTCCCTACAAATTGGCCGGACGGGACCTACATTTTTTATGCCGACTCCGAACGGCATCTGCAAGGCAGATGAGTTTTCACTGAGAGCTTTTCATGGCAGAAAAACAATCGGAGCGCTTGCCAGACACTGCCGAGGGGCGACCCCGCTTAGAAAAATTTTCTTCTAATTGAAAAATCTTATTTCTAAAATTTTGATGTTGCTTTGCCCGGGAGTTGAACCCAGGGCATACGGTGTGATAGGCGGAGCACGCTACCATCACACCACGGTGGCCGCCGTAAATTACAAACATATTTTATGAAACTTACGAGTTCGAAGTGAAGTGATTACGATGACTTGCGTGAAGTGATGTAGCCTTGCACATGCGCCTAGACGTGTAATGACCCACCATAATGCCCACAACAAATGTGATGAGTGCAAGTGCCCAATACAAATTCTTGCCAGCTACTTTAATTTTTTTCTCATTTATTGTCGCTTGTGAGAGGAAAGGATCTGAAAAATTTAAGATAAAAGATTAAATAATGAATTTTAATTGTGTTTTCTCAATGTGCTTATTTACAAGGTTGTGATGTTGAAAAGAACCTCCATCGCGTCCAAATTTTTAACAATAATTTAATTTAACTTATTTATGTGATTGTTTATTGGTATAATGATTATTTGTGATTTTTTTTTGGTTTGAAAAGAACAAAGAAAATTTTTGATAACATCCAAAGCTATCCTGATGAACCCATTGGAAAGTGGGCTGTAGCGACCTTAGAAATATATCTATCAACATAACTATGATGGTTCTTTGTTATTTTCTTTCTTATATTACAACTAAAAAAAATAATAGATTTCTTGAAAAAAAAATCTCCATATATATTTTCAAAACTTACCACTCAATGAATGCATCAACTCATCGGGATCCACAGAGTGTAGCGTAATTTTATTATCATCACTAAAACTATTGAGCAAATAATCATTACTCACACCGGTGCTTGGATCCACATCGCCAACATTATCAGTTGGTACTTCAACAGTAGCTATGCTGCTCTCAGCCACCGTATTACTAGCACCAGCATCAGCTTGCACACCAATTTTTGTATAATGGAACTTTTTGCCTAAATCTTCAACAGCTTGTGGTTGTTGTGCGGTCACCAAATCAATGCCAATACTTGACGTAACTACACCGCTACCAACACCTCCACCAATATGCGGACCATCAGCCATTATAGTGCCACGTGTGTATTTGGGACACAGTGCAGCAGCTGCTTTCTTCGTTGTATTTAAGCTTTGTAAAAATGATTTTGTGCCAAGTTTGATATTCTTAGCAACAAGACTTTTACATTCATGATTTTGTTGATCCCAAGCGCAATTAGGATCTTGCAGACTCAAACAACCCAAACAATCAACAATATGTGCGCAATGATGTAAAGGCACAGTAAGTATACTACCATCGCTTACAATCAACAAACGATTAGATTTAGAGAAAACTACCAGTTCACGTATTGGCACACTCGTCGGTAATACTTGCATTTCTGATATTAAAATCGTTTTTAATTTATCAGCGCCTGTATTGGTGTTCGCCGCCTGCTGTTGACTTGGTGTGGGTATATTAATAAATTTCGTTATACGTCCATCATCTGTGCCCGTATAAACAACATCATAGTATTCACCATTTAATGCCATAATTTGTGCATGAATAGCGATTGTGGTGAGTCGGTGATGTAGATTTACTTTGGTAAGTAATGGACGTCCATATATTGAAGATACAGCGGTTTCCATTAAAGGATGTGTTTTAGCAAAATTTACCGCTATACTGGATAACATGCGTGAATCTTCAACACATTTTCCTGGACGTGGTTCAGGCACTTGTTCATCTTGTATGGGTAACCATTGTGATTGACTATCCTTTTGTGATTTAAAGCTACCCTCAAAAGCATCCATAATATCGTCTACACTGAAAGCGCATACTGCAGAGCCGGGGATGGCATTTACAGACGTCGTAAAAACGGCATAGATAAGTGAGCTTGAACCGCTTTCGACGACAGGCGTTATGGACTCTGTACGAGTTAGGTTAGAGAACATGGAGTGATACATTTTTTAAGTTTAAATTTATACTTACGAATTTCATCAAAATAAAATGGAAATTCGCCAGGTACTGAGCAGTTTAGGCGTGCTTTTAGAAATGAAGTCCAACTCTTGGAGAGCGTATAGGGACCGCCGCGATCATTTTTGCAAACGCGACCAACGCGCGAGTAAATTGTCTGAAAGAAAACAAATGAGATAGAAAGTCACAATGGGAAGAAAAAGTTGTAATCCTTCTAAACTTGAAAGAACATTCAAGTAATTTTATAGTGGAACTAGAATACAAAATATTGAAAACAAACTTGAAATTTTGTTTGCCGGAAAAAAATTTAGCAGGCAAAGCGGATACTAGAATATGTCTTGCTGTTTAGCCAAAAATTGCATGTAGTACGTCCCTTAACTAAAATGAGATAAACCCACTTGACTTACGTTACATTTTGCTGTATAGGTACCCACACTCATGATAAACACAATTTCACTCACCTTTCCAAAATTCATATACTCCATTGATATTTCACGGAAGAAAAACATTACATAACGATCACGCTCCACAGCTCCAACAAAATCTGGTTGGTTCAATTGCTTCAAATCATATTGTTCGGTACGTAAATTCTCACGATAAATCAATGGATCGCTGCCTGAAAAGTCGGCAACTGTAGCGCTATAAAGTTGACCCTCCGCAAAGGCGTAAGTGCTGTTATGTGCCGGACTATACGGACAAAGACCTTGCGCCTCGACATCGCGTACAATCTCATAACGTTGCCCAGAACCGGCAGCGGCGCTCAGTTCACTTGTAGCCGGAGCATAATGACGACAGCGTGGCTTATATGAATTAGTACCACACAATAGCAACTGAGAATTATCGAGGCGTGCAAAAACGCGTATGTAATTGTGGCAATCAGTTTCACGTTTACCCTTCAGTGCACACAATTCACGATCCGCATCAGATGAGAACCATTCCAAGCGACTTATTTCACGTAAGCCATCCAAAGTGATGTTGTACATAATATCTCTGCATGTAGATATGTGGGAGAGAGGAAGAAAGGAGTAAAGAATAAGTAATTGCTATAGAATTGAGGTTAGTGACTTTTGAAACTTACTTAGCTCCCACTAATATTGTGGCATCGTCATAGGCCAAAATTTTAAAACAATCTGTGCTATTACCCAGGAACTTGGCAATGATTTTATCTTGTTCTGTAGTGAATTAGAATATGAATCCAAATTACTTACATATTCATTGATACGTAAAATGAATAAATTTAAAACAGAAACGAATAAGAAATACAAAGTTAGAATTAAACCGAATACTATATACCCAGTAGCGAGTATTTGGTAGTAAGTACATGCAACGGACACTCGAAATTCTTGTGTTTGAAAAATAACTAAATAAATAAATAAAAAATAACATGTGATAAGCTCGATTGAGAAAGTATAAATGGTAAGGAAAAGAATGATTATGTAATAATTAAAATTTAAAAAACGCGAAATATAAATTATACCTTTTTTTATAGTGCACCCCGAATACACTTGAGCAAGCGTTTTTTTAATTTCAGGACTTGGGCCAGGTTTTCAGTGTGAGTGAAAACTACTTTTAAAGTTGAGTAGGGATTAACCTTGCAACTTTGTTCGTTAACATAACATTTAACTCATCTTAGTTTAAACGGCCCAAATGGCAGAGTTGAACTCTTAGGCACACTTGAAGAACGACAAGTTAACTTTTTAACTCAGGGTTATTTGAAAAAATTGTTCAAAAATGTATGAGTTTAACCCGTCATGTCATATTTAACTTTAACTGGAGTCTGTAGAACGGGCTTTAGAGAACGGCTGGAGCCATTTATTATTATTAACAAATGCATCCTGGTATAACTTTGAAAAAATAATAAAAAAGAAAATAATGAACAACACTTTTACAGGGGTTTAAACTATTTTATTGCCCTTTTTTTTGCCAAATGATTCAATATTTTAGTACATTTGAATTTTTGAACATAAAATCTTATTATATGCTATATCCTGATTTATTGATAATTTTTGTCTTGTATCAGTAAATTATTTTGTTGACTTGGGAGTCACGATGGATGCTAAACTTAGTTTCTACCTTTATATTATAACTAATGCCGAAAAGGCTAGAGGCGTTCTATCATTCGTGAAGAGATGGTCTAAAGAATTTAGTGACGCTTATGTAACCAAAACCATTTTTACCACATTAGTTAGAACGATACTAGAATACGGATTAATAGTCTGGAATTCGCGATATCAAGTTCATGCAGATAAGCTTGAGTCAATACAGGAATTAAGGAATTTTCATTGGCACTCTGCATATAATCTTCCACCTTATACTAGTCGGTTAAAGCTTATCAATCTTCCAACTCTCGCTAGTCGTAGAGAAATGCTAGGCGTATTATTTATGGCTAAACCACTGAATGGACTAATTTCTAGCCTCTTTCTTTTGAACGAAGTAAACTTCAATGTCCCATCACAAGCGTTAAGACATTACAAACCTCTTCTTTTGAGGCAGTGTAGAACTAATTTCGAATTAACTGAACCTTTTTGGTGTTTGTGTCATGATTTTAACTCTCATTCGAATTCATTTGATATAACGGATTCACTTTATACTATAAGGAAAACTGTTTCTATCCTATCATAACTCGTAACAAGAAATAAAAATTAAAATGTAAAAAAATAACCATCTTTATATGCTAAAGGCGTTAACTTATTTAACAATTTAGTATATTTATAATTTGCAACTGTTATGTATATAATACTCAGCTGATGATTTTTATTCTGTAGCTGAGCAGTTTTAGATCTCGACACTTAACAAACCTCCGCCTATCAACAACGCGGCAAAAACAAAATCCGTGCGTCATGCGGATGCGCCCCTCGTGTCGGTTGGGCGGGCTTTGGAGGGTATTAATCCGTTGGGTTTATTATTATTATTAAAAAATAGGTATTTTTAGTTCCTATTAGTTTTATTACTTTGTCTCTGTTATATATTAAAAAATATTTTTTTCTTCGAAATTTGTTTAATATAATTTTTTACTTTGTTTAATCATCAGAATTATGACACTACTGGGTATACAAAAAAGAACTGAGTTTAAAGAACGGAAATGTTAATCAAATGCACTAGAACAGTCAGCACACTTACTTGGTTGCAAATCTGGTCGTACATCGGGCATCCAAGCGTGCATGGCATGCGGCAGCAAAGCCACCACCAACAGCTGGAGCAGCAGCATTGGGTATAACGTGCCGCAGTTAATTAGCGTTTTAATGGCAAACACGCTCTTGTTTGTACGAATTTTTCTTTGTTTTTCTTTCTGCATTGCAATAATTTATAATTATTGTTATTTGTTTATATTATGTATGTATATTTCTTTGTATGCGCTATTGCGATTTTTGTTTCGTCTCTTTACGGTGCAGCTTTTAATTGCTTATTATATCTGGCACACAAAATATCTATTACGGGTCAAAATGCAGCATATGGTTTAAAGTTAATTGTTACGCTTAAATTCCCATTTAATTTAATATCAGCAACAGATACGGTAACGGCGATGGCGACGGCAGCGGTTGACTACTTTTACGGGCGTTAAACTTGTTGCCTATTTTGCTGTTGAGCTTAGCAGCAGCCAGCTAAGTATTGTTGTTGAATATGAATTGATACATATTACAAAAATATTATAAAACTTGTTCTCTAGCAACAACATTAAGTTAAGTAAAGCAAATGGCAACTGGCAACGTATGAACGTTTCGTGATGTCGGTCGTTGTATTGCTGCTGTCAGATCTCTGGACCTGTCTGATGCAGAGGTAGGTGGTATTCGCACACACTCACTGTGCTGAAGCGCTTGTTTGGATTATAAATTCAAACCCAACGCGCCTCTCGTTCTCTCTCTCCTCTCTCTTATTTTGCGCACAATAACACAATGTAAATTAAATTAAATACCTGCAAAAGAAAAGAGCCAAAATGTAGCAAATTAATAAAAGAGCACATACAATAAGTATTAAAATTAGCAACAGTTTTAGAATATTTAGTTTAATGACAATTGTGGCGACAGCAGTGAATTCCTTGTGTGTTTTACGTGCCACATTCAATAGAATTAAATTTGCAGAGCACAGCTTAATGAGCCTGGCTATGCATGTCTACACGAGCTAATCGCATACTGACAATAGGAATATCCTTCATACGTGCGACAGTCAAGTAGCTATCGAATAGATGAAACCTTCCTAAACACACTCGCTCGTTCGCAATCAGAAATTTATTAGTTTTTGTTTTTGCAGCACAGGCGAGTTGGTCCTTTTTTAACTATAGGTTACCTATTATACATATGTTGGCACATTTCGTTTGAAAATTGGAAAAAATGTGTGGAAAGCACGTACGGGTTTTCCCGTATAAATTATGTACAGCTGGGTGCACAGCAATTGCAGTGATCTATACATTCGTTGGAAAATAAACTACGAAAAGAAAATCCCCACAAAAGTTTCGCCCTAATACACTCAGAAAAACGCACTTACCAAACAAAATGAGGAAAATATTGCAAAATTTTCTTTAGGAAAATTTCAATTTAATGGTTGAAAATTTCTTATTTTTGTTTAAAACCTTTAATTAATTTGGGTAACGTTTTACAAGCGAACATTTAATGTAAGCAAAAAATCGGTTCAAATTTTCATGTGGTTGTTGTTTTTTGCTACACACATACACTAATGCAGAAAGATGTTTCTGCGCGCATTTAGTTTTGCTCCTCAAACCGGTGTCGGACCCAACCAGGGTAATTTTTTATAAGCGCGGCCAAAAGGTGTTCTATGCAAAAAAAAACTATGGATCGCGCCCCATATTTCGGATCATTTTGCGGTTTTTTCTAAATAACTTTCGACAGAAATAAAATTTTCGATTTCCGCTTTCGGATTCTAGACGCGTCTTTTGATACCACCTTTGATAATTTTTGATAAAAATTAGGTGGTGCACCGTCTTGTAAAACGTTATCTTAATTTGGTTGGCGGCCGCCGCGGTGTGGTGGTAGCGTCCACAGGTTTTTACAAATAGAAAAAAAAGTGATTTAACAAACACCCCCGTGTATTTCTGCCATGCAACGCTTCTCAGTTAAAACTCATCTGCCTTGCAGAAGCCGACGTAAAACAAGTAGGCCGATCCCGCCAATTTGTAGGGAGAATTAAAAGGAGCACGACGCAAATTGGAAAAGAAACTCCGTCTAAAATCACTTCGAAGGTTTTCGCGCTTTGCATTTATTTTTTTTTATTTGGTTGAAATTTTTCTTAAATTTTTCCAATTAGTAAACTTGATCCACGGCCGTGACAGTTACACCGTTTTTTTTTACAATTATCTCCATTTTTGAGAAAAATATACTTATAAAATTATTTTTCTCGATTAAGTTCCCTTTCCATAGCGCGAAATCAATTGTATTTTTTTTTCTGTTATTTTGCATTACGAACAAAAGGTTTATTTCCAGACGAATAGCTGCTTTGTCTTTATATACTTAAATTTTTTACACACAACTTTTATTTTTGGTATTTTTAATTTTTTTCATTGTTTTGATTCAATTTATTTTTTTAGGAATTTTTTAATGTATCTGTAGTATTTTATTTAATTTTAATTAAGAATTCGTGAGCTTAACATCGGCTTATAATAATTGAATATTCAATTATTATGTTTTTCTAAGAGAAACTGAAAAGAAAGAAATATTTACTGGCATATTGCGATGGTACCATTTCGAAAACCGCCACGAATTCATCGTCAGGCAATTTCGTAATGTTATTAAAGGTTTCACCGAGATTCGAACCGCGAATCACACGGTGAAACTGCAGTTGCCGTAATTTGTTTTTGTTTAATTTTGTTTTTGTTATATTTTGAATACATTTTTTTAACCATTTTTTACATTTTTTTTGTTAGCCTGTGCAACATTTTTGCTCATAGCTGTATTTAACATCTATATATTTATAAAATTATCATCATTGCCGAGCAGCTAAGCTCACTGTTTGATAAAGCAAAAGGTTTTTCCACAAATTCAACAAAAAATCGTGACTTTAGCGGCACTGTCATACTGCATGTATAAATTTTCCAAATACGCACACAAGCACGCGATTTACAAAGGACACTAACATGTAACAAAACAAACTGCATACACGACCAAAAATGACTAAAGTGAAAGATGAAAAACCAAGCAATAAAAAAGAGTAAAGATAATCTACTTCAATGGTGATTGTTACAACTTTCTCACACTTGAATCATTGATAATTATGCAAATATGTGACAGGAATCGGAAAACTACAGCAACAAGAAAACTGCAGCCAGACGTCAGCAAAGACGAGACAGCAATAATCTTAGTTGGCTTTACTTTTGCTTGTTTACAACGACAGAACTAAACAGCATTTTTCGAAAATTCAACAAACACTAATGTCAATAAGATCAGAGCAGACCAATGTGTACGCATGCATTGTTATTGATGGGATAAAACATGTTTACACTGTGATTTAAATGATTTGTGTGTGAGAATTATAAAATTGAGATTTTTCATTTTCCACAATGCGAACGCAAAGGTCAGCTAAAAACGAACAACATGTCCGCAATCCTTTGACTTCCTTGCCGTATATAAATCAAGTATTTTCTGGAACTTGCACTTTTAGGTACTAACCGGGCTATATGAGAACTATTAAATATAAACAAGTCGAGCGTTCTAGATCATGGTTGTAGTCGTAAGAAAACATGCACAGTGTTGTCCTTAGCTTAAGGGTTAACTTTCTCGATGTATCGAAATGAATCTGGTTTTACCCAATCATTTAATAGTTTGATAGTCCCCCATCTCTTTATCGAGTGCTCTTTTGCTATTAAAATCACAACTGCATTTTGTTTAAATGCGCCTGCCCAAAAAAATGCTTTTAATTGTAGCTGCAATACAAATTTGATATAAATTTAGAATTAAATGTGGGCATGTTTACATGCTCGCCATATGAATTAACTTGAAAAAATCATAATTACAGACTTTGTATACTTATTTATTTTAACCGCGTGTGAAAATATGGATAATTTGAAATAGCGGAAGATCACATCACACACGCACTTATGCACTCTTATGCCCAGATACATTTACATTTATGCACATTAGACGGGTTAAATTTTTTTCTGTTTTCTTTAAATAGGTCAACTAATTTTGTTTGAGCTTGTACTAGGGTTCTCAGCATCGCAAGTGCCATTCTATCGAAATTTTATACATCACCTTTATTTCTTCTGTCATCCGGCTATGCAAAATTTAAGAAAAATGTATATGTACAACTTTTTGTAGGAAAAACAGGAGGCAAACAGGTAATGCAATTTTTTTTTACATATGTGGACCCTGGTTTAGTTTGTTTGTTAGTAATGGGTTATTAAATTTGGCGCGAGAAGCTTCCAAACGACAACACCGCTACTTCTTGTGAAGGCATTTGAAGAAAAAACGTTTGTATTTTTAAACAGTTTTATTTAGCTTGACTTGACAGGCTGGCTGCTGGTACGAATTTTGTAATTGAAATTTAAGTAACTGACGATAAGCTACAAGCTTGAAACTTGGAATATAGTTCAGAACCCGATATCAATGCAATAATAAGAAAAAAAACTTCGATAGGTGGCACATGGATCGAAATATTTAAACAAATCGTATTTGTGGTCCGATTTTTTTCATATTTGGAACACATAATACATACAAGAATAGAAAGAGGCCTATGCAAAAAATCGCCGCTATGTGGCGCAAGGATTGAGATATTCAAAAAAATCGTATTTGTGGTCCAATTTGGCTCATATTTGGAACACATAATACATACATGAATAGAAAGCGGCCTATGATGTCCGATTTGGCTCATATTTGGAACAAATATTACATACAGTCCAGTAGAAGCGACATCAAAATAGTTTGGAGTTCGAGGAGGGACAAGCATACGTGGCGCAGAGTCGGGTAAAGTCTATGGAAGGATTATGTATTGAGGACTTAGATTGTAACAAATTGTCAAGAAAAAGTCCTTGCAATGAGTCACTAAATGAACTAAATAGAATGAGAAATAATAGGCAATTAAATAAATACCAAAACCTGAAAATAAAATAATAAAATTTTTTTTAAGTTAAACGGTTATTGAAAACTAAACTTACATGAAGTAATAATAATACTAAAAGCTAGCAAATAATTAGGTAGGTCCTAGGTACTAGTCATCATACTCCTCATCAATCTAGGACGTTGATCATACAATTAAAGAAAAGCGTTGGCCGCGTCAAATTTCTATTGATAGTCATAAGTAAGACCAACTGAACCTTAATAAGGTTACGCTACGCCTCACATTTTTAGAAATCTCACGCGCCTAAAGCTTTTATTGACTGTACCTAGGACCTACCTAATTATTTTCTAGCTTTTAGTATTATTATTACTTCATGTAAGTATTGTTTTCAATAAAACCGTTTAACTGAACAATTTTTTTTTATTTTTTTTATTTAAGTCTAAGAATATAACCCGGGTTCGAGCGCTCACAATGGCTCTACTGATTTTCTTCAGGGTAAGTTTGGACTGTTAACTCCAATTTTTGGAATACAGATAAGCAAGGCGTTCGCATTCATATCCGACAAAGGAATGTACATAACGGTAACACGTTTCTGAACCTTCACAGAGTTTTATTTTTTTTTATGAAATTTTTTTCCGCAAATGGTCTAATGTACACACATGCAAACACACGTTTTTGTTAAAATAATTATTTTTTGTTTATCTTTTCTTTTTTCAAACTTCTTCCGCTCTCATATCAAAAACCAGTTCGCTTCGAGCACATTATTTGATATTAGTGATTTAGTATGTAGCTTTAGGCAGTTTTATAAAAAAATATACATATGTACATATGTATATAGTAGTTTTAAATTTACAAATCCGGTTTATTAAACTTTTCAATAAAACACTTATTATTGCTTGTGAAGATGAATATGATAAGTTTAAGGAAATTAAAATAACATAAAAACTCTTAACGCATCATCATCATTTGGTGCCTGAGATCTTGACAAACCTTGGATTGAAAGACAATTCGTCGAAATATTTGCCAATTTATATCTTTGATCAGTATCTGATTTTACTATTTGTCGGGTCCTTTTATACCCTCTTTTGCACTTCCCACCGTTCTTGGTTTGGAACAATGCCGTCATCAATAGGCAAGTCATTCTTGTTGTTGTTGTTGTAGCGATAAGGACACTCCCGAAGGTTTTGGGAATGTTCGGTACGTTCCGGTTACAAGCACCGTTAAGGTAATAGCACGATCATAGCGGGAAAGAATTAATATAACCATATTGAACCCTCTAGGCCATCCCGCCAGTTACATAAGGAACTATGAGCAATACGTGCTAAATAATGCTAGTCATTCTTTCTAAGCGATAACGACACCGAGGGAGGGCAAGTCACCTTCCTCCTGCTCTAATAATTTTCTTTTCAACTCTATTATAAGTAAGTTTCAGAATATTCATAACGCAGAAAACGAGACTGTCTTATTGGCCGAAGAGGTGTCCTTTCGACTTAGATTCTTCGAACTTCCTGTATTTTTTTTAAGCTAGCCTTTCACACATATCCGTCTCTTTTTTTGTATAAAACGTGACCTACAGAAATAGTCTACAGGGATCTCTGAGAATAAGAAATGTGTTCTCTTTGGTTTAATTTATAGTTGATGGAAGTTGCTCTCTGTGCACATCATTAGGATTGTATGATTAGCAGCTAAAAAGGCTTTGGCGTTATTTCACTATCTCCAGATAATTGTCTAAGTCAATATTGGGAATGTGATTTTTATAACGGGATACAGGGAGTTATTCGAATACCGTCGAAGTCGATCAATGCCATCCTGTTGGAAACTGTTTCATCGTTCCAAACGCGGAACCTTCTTGGCCATTCTAACATTAAAAACTTTAAGCACGGTTTGGAGTCGAGATTAAATAAGCCTTCGTATGTACGTTTTAAATCGTCGACGACGCGGTCAAATCGTTTTACGATCCGTGATCGAAACTGATTTTTTAAATTAAAATAGCTTTGAAATGGTGGATCGGATTTACGATATACATACATACATACATATGCGAACTAGCGACAAATTGTACTCGTTAGACTCCTAACTTATTATAATTTTTAGAAATACATAGTTTGACAGTTGCATAGTTATTCTTCGAGTGAAAATTGTTTTCAATCACTAATCGTAAAACGTAACTCCATTCAACAAAAATTTAAAGTAGAACGGAAGAGCTCAATTGAATGAAATCGTTGTAGGTTAGGTTAGGCTGAAATGGCCGGTCCATGAGGACCTCACATAGACTGAATGACTGTATAAAACTGTCTGTTATAAAATAACTCCGTCCTCTTGGCAAATACTAGAAGCTTTCTAGGACTTAAGCCACTTGCTGCTTCTAGATCTGACAGCTGTATCATTCCCAATACATAGCTGGAGTCTTTGCCTGGCAAGCGCAGGGCACGAGCACAAAATGTGCTCGATCGTTTCCTCCTCCAACCCGCACTTCCCACATTTGCTATCAGTGACCAAGCCTAATTTAAAGGAATGTGATGCCAGAAGGCAGTGTCCAGTCAGAATACCCGTCATAAGTATACAGACCTCTCGTAATTTCATAATGTTTTGAAAGTATGTGCAGTTAGCAGGTTTCCATAGTGAGTTGGCAAGTTTTATTTTTAGCAGTTTTTAGCGATTCTGGACATTAAAAACCCTTCTCTCTTACAACCATCTACAGAAATCATCCCCCATACAACGGTATCATACGGTTATTTTGAATGAAAGTGGACTTATGAGTTTTTACCGCGGAGTATGAGTTTTTGTCACTCTGATTACTTGCTAATATAGCAGATAAACATTAATCATTGATTTCAATGTCAGCTTTCATTAAAGAAGAAAAGAAAAGTTGTATTCTCACGGTATAAATTATTAGCATTCAGATTGCACTAACAAATGTTGGGTATAATTGATAGTCGCGTAGGTACTAAAAATACTAAAAACTTTCATTACGAAGCTACCACCCCAACAATGGACAGCTCGTTTGGATAGAGTAAGTAAACGGGAAAATAGCAACCACAAAATGAAGAAATGTTAAATGCTCTCACACCAAACACAATCATAATGAAAATGACGCATGACTCATATAATTTTACGCGTTCGAGTTGTGGGCAAATACTTATAAGGGGGAAAAAAGAAATAACAAAACACACATAAAAAGAAAACGTAATAATTACTGTAACTTTTCACCGGTGTTTAAAGGTGTTTTATAGCGAGGTTGAATGAAGAAAAAAAAAGCAAAATAAGCATAACATTGATAATGATTATTTAATTTCACAGCAACGTAAAAAAACTCTTTTTCTTTTGCATTGTTTTCTATGTGATATTTGGTACAAGTTTTGTAAGAAAAAAGCAAATTTTCAAAATATCTTGTCTTCACCCGCACACGGCGTGAAATCAAATTTGGTGTATTTTGTCGATTCGATTGCGTTTTCTTTTTTTTTCAACTAATTCGCAAGCAAACAAATAATTGCGCATTGTTAGCAAAAATTTTACGTATTGTTAGTTTTTGGCTAGAATTGGGCGTGGGACTAAATATTCAATTCCAATGTTCAATGTCCAGCATATGCGAAATGGCGTTAAAAGCTGCTAACCTCATAAAAAAATGATGTATATTGGAACGATTTTCCGTCATCCCTTGTCAAATTTGGTTTCAGGACCAACCAGTTTCGGCGTGTGTCGAAAATCGACACTGATGATGGCACAACGCCGAAACCGGTTGGTCCTGAAACCAAAATTCGACAGGGGATGACGGAAAATCGTTCCAATATAAATTTTTGTTTAATGAAGTTAGCAGCTTTTAACCCCATTTCGCATATGCTGAACATTGGTCTCGAAACCAAATTTGACAGGGGAAGACGAAAAATGGTTCCAATATACATACATCATTTATCCACCCTGTCGGAAAATCAACAAAACAAAATAAGTTCATTAAATAATATTTTACAGTAGAACGAAAAAACTTAATTGAATATAAAATGTCAATCAGCCTTTAAATATCAAATGTATTGAAATATATGAAGATCGCGGGTTCGAATCGAGCTCAAGGCTAACAATAATTTTTTATCATTATTATTGTTATGATAAATTTTTTCTTAATTGAAAAATTGAAAATTGAAATGAAAATATATGAAGTAGTTTTTTATAAAAAATGTTTGATGCTAGTTTACAGTTCTCGTTATACTATTTCTAGACTTGGGATTCTAACCGGGTATTTACCATTTTTATGGGTAAATACCAGGAATATACCAGGAATATTTCTGTTTTGTTTCTTTTTTTGGGTATTTAAAAATCATTTGAATCGACACTGCTTGGAATTACAATTCAGGAATTAAATTTAAACGTCATGTTGAAATTAACAAATTTTCGTTTTGATTTTAAACAAACAACCCAGTAAACACTCGGAGTCACAATAGCCTTATATTGGCGTCATATAATGCTAATTTTGAGTCTTATAATGACACTACTTCAGGCTTTTAGGAAGAATTTGTGACATATATCCGAAGCGGAAAACATTAGGGCAGAAAATTCTTGTGATAAGACTCCCATGAGGATAAGATAGGAATGAAATAAGTATTAGTTCAATTAATTATTATTTAGAATAAATTGTCGCAGAAAAATTTCTGAGTTTTTATTCCAGAGTTGCCTAGTTTACTGATTTAATATTTTTCCTTTGTTCCATCAAATTGGAGTCATAAAAGGCTCTAAGAACTGCAAAGAGAATGTTAATAGGGTACACATAGTTACGCAAACAAAGCTGCCCCTCAAACATGCTCACGGCGCTCATAATTTAAGAATCCGAAAAGAGTACAAAATAAGTGGGCAATGTAGGAATCAGAAAAGCGTCGAAACGCGTAAGAGGGTAAAAGAAAAATTTAATTTTTTGCATTTAATTAACGGTCTAAAAACTCCTAACATAGCATACAACATCACAGCGAGTTTGGAACAAATTTTGAAACTTGTTACGACAATTTTTCATTTTAATACAAAACGAATTACATTTGTACATTATTGTTACCCTTGGTATTCTGGTTTTGACGTTTTCCGCTCATGGACGCTTCTCGACATTTTTAATGAGACCGCAAAGCTGCCACGCTCTGTCCAGGTATGTCGAACTATATATGACCCATATGGGTGTCATATAATCAGAGTTTATTAGAGTTAAAAATGACGCGGAGAGTTCTAGTAGAGTATAATATGAGCTGTTTAAACGCCTTTTAAGACTAATGTCGGACTCTTATTTAGGCTCAAATGATATACGTTAATAGGCTCATATAGGACGACCATTGCAAGAAGGGAAATACATTGGTTTCGGCCCCCCAAATGAGCACATGCCAACTGTAAACACTCCAATTTAGATATTTTTCAGACTCTAGGTAAACTTACAATTTTTGCAACGGCATGCATTATTGGCTAAATATTTTTGAAAAACGCTGGATTACAGATTAAAACTAATTCAACCGATAGTGTAATGCATAACTACCCACCAATATAGGACAAATTGGGTACATTTTGGATTGAATTTGTGTGTTTGTTTCCCATATTTTTCAAAAGATTATTTTTACCCTTCTTTTGGGTAAATATTTGGTTATTTACCCATTTTTACCATATATAAACAATTTACCGGGTATTACCATTTGGGTATTCAGCCCTTTCCCATCTCTAACAATTTCTTAAAGTTTTTCCGAAAATTAACGAAAATAAAATAAGAAAAATAACACAAAACTTACAAATAATTTTTGGTGCAATTACCTATACATATATGAATTGTCTATAAAATTTTCAAATTCCAAACGATTATGTGAACAATACTGTTTAATGAATTTGGCCCACCCTAATTTGCACATTTTACTTATCTGGCCAGTCTTGTCATAATACAAGGTAGGTTTTAGGGAGTCGCCACACTTATTTTTAAGGAAATACCCGATTCGCTCGATTCCGTATATTTTTTGCTAAGTTAACACAATTTAATTTTATTTTTTTTACTTTTGTGTATATTTCTGATGATTGTTGCAAAATGCACACGCTTCCTGGAATTTGTAGAATTTATTTCATGTAGTTTGCAATGTGAATATTTCTTTTAATTATATTTTTTCCGTTAAAATAACTACATGAATATGCTATTTAAGCACCAATAATGTAGATATGCTAGTATGTATCTTAATATTCCATGTAATTCATTGCCCTTGTAGGAACAATTAGCCCCCAACCCTAACTGATTACTCATTGCTGTTTGGCATGTCTAGTTCTTCAATACAAATACGAACAAATATGCGATTTGTTTGCGTATGGTTCAAAGTTCATACTTCTACTTAAAATGATATCAGTTTAGTTGACGCCCAACGTCTAGACTACTTTGGTCGAGGTCTAACAAAACACTCAGTCGTTTGTTCTTTGTGATAACTTACGCGAATTAAAAACAAGGAAGGCATCCAAGATCTGATCACCTAACTTTTCATAAACCGTCTTTCACTTTGACGGAAGAAAGTGTGAGCCCTGAAAAGGTTGGTGCTTCCTTCCTACCCTTTTGCCTGCATCTCGCCACGTTTATGGATTGCTGCTGCTCTTCACTGGCTACGATATTTATAATGGTGGACAGGCGCCTTTTCCTGAGAGTGGCCGAACTTGGTCTTTGCTGTACCTGGGCTACTCCACCAATTGATTTTGTGCTCTTTCTGGCCGTGTCTTCCTTTGGTATATTTAGCAGATATATTCTAGCACATATAAGATATATCAAAAGTTTGTATCGCATGCTCTTCCTCACCTCTCGTCTTCATTCTTTTCTCCATTCCCACACCTTATACCTCTTTCTCCCTGTGCCTATCACTATCTTTTCTTTGCTCCATATTTCCCTCTATTTTTTCCCCTCTCTCTTCCCACTCTCGGTATCCTACTCCCCTCCCTATCCTTTGTCCCACCTCCATCTCTCTCTACTTCCCTCTTTTTGTTGTTGTTGATTCGCTTCATCCAATAGGTGCGATCACTCAGAAAATTGACAGCAATATCCTCTAACCTAATTCCGAGGAAAACTTGATGTCTCAAAAGTGTTGGACCATAGAGATAAGGGCGTTAGTTGTTTTACATTGCAATTGAAAAGGTGGTTGGTGTAATATGGGTATATATTACAAGCAGGACTTACATTGGGTATGTCAGGGTCGATTCTCAATAAGTTTGAGTTAATATATTACAGTATCCAGATCGAAGTTGAGCTAGAGTGATGCGCTTCTCCCTAGGAGGTTACTTTACTGAAATGCGAGTTCAGGTTATTTTTCTCTTAGAACGGGGTTGAGCGGGGTTCAACCGGAAATTGTGGGCATAGTTATCCGAAGATATTTATGGATGTCCCTAAGGGCCTTTTCGTGCTCCTTTTCTGCATACGGCGGACTTCTTGTGTGCCGGATTTTTTATTGTTGTTGAAGTTACTTGCATTTCATATGCGATATCATCTCCAGGAGCCGTCTAGGTCATCCCTCCAACTCCTTTCGAAAGAAACTTGGGTTTGTCAGGGCCCAGCCTTACAAGATTCTCCTTGTGTAGGTGAGTAGCTCTACCTCTTTCTTTCTCCCACTCTCAATGGATGATTTATTACGATTTTTTCGAAAAGATGGGCCCTAACCCACTTCTTGGAAAAAATTATACTAACTATTAGTATTCAAGGTTCGATTCGAGCTCAAGGCCAGAACAATAATTTTTTTCTAATGATAATTATTGTTATTTTTTAATTTTTCTAAATTTGAAAAATTGTATTTTGTTTTTTGGAATAGTAAGTAGAAATTTGTTCAGACAACCTGCCATAGCTGCGCAGATAGATCCATTTCGAAGGGTGCTAAGCCTTCATCATCAGCACGCTGTAGGCACGCTACGCTAACCATGTATAGCTATATACAGCGGTGGTTTGTTTGACTGGCAAATTGCTACTTCTATTCCTTCTTACCAACTATATTTATTCAGTGTTGCGCCATCTGTTGCAAATCACTTACTGTAGAAGGTTTAATGTGGTCATGTTAAATCGTTTCCGATAGTCGCGTGGTGGATGTGGTCCAGGTCATATTTTCACCTTTTTCATCCTGTGGACTAAATTGTTAAATAACGCACTCATTCTTAATGAATGCACCCTAGGGCTATTATCACCTAGGATCGCGATCAAGATCTTTGATTTAACACTCAACTAAGTCGTTGTCGTCTTTACTTATATGAAAGTTGCAATTATTCGACTTAATATGCTCTGTCGTGCATTGATATTACTGGATTCTTGATAAACATTTTCAATGCAGTTCGCGCATTTTATATGAATCATTGCCTATGTATGTATGTATATATAACAAGTAAGGAAGGCTAAGTTCGGTTGTAACCGAACATTACATACTCAGCTGAGAGCTTTGGAGACAAAATAAGGGAAAATCACCATGTAGGAAAATGGACCTAGGGTAACCCTGAAATGTGTTTGTATTACATGGG
Organism: Eurosta solidaginis; assembly: GCA_029619165.1. NCBI lineage: Eukaryota > Metazoa > Arthropoda > Insecta > Diptera > Tephritidae > Eurosta > Eurosta solidaginis. The sequence goes on along the minus strand of JARSSU010028677.1, from coordinate 54,732 downwards.
TATCAAATGGAAGGTATTAAAGAGTATTCTAAGAGGGAGTGGGCCATAGTTCTATAGGTGGACGCCTTTTCGAGATATCGCCATAAAGGTGGACCAGTGGTGACTTAATGAGGGTTTTAAAAGGGAGTGGCCCCTAGTTTTATATGTGAAGGAGTTTTCGACATATCGACCAAAATATGGACCCAGGTTGACCCAAACCATCATCTATCGGGTACCGCTAATTTATTTATATATCGAGCCCTTCCCGCAATTTAAGTGTAACCACAAATATACAGATATTAGTTTTTTGCTGAAAACCGATAGTTTTGCATGATTTGAATCATCTCACAAATTTTTATAATAGAGAAAAGTACCGTTATCAAGCTAAATCAAAAAGAAATTTAGTGTAAGTGAATTTTGAGGTTTGTTTACTTTTTTTGTGGCCGCAAATTGCTACTTACCTCAAAAGTGCTTTTCTGTGGTATCTTACGAGTAATGTTTATTTTCACTTTTATCGTGTATATTTATATTGTTCGCAAAAGCACTTGTTGCAATTATACAGTATTGGCATGATTTAAGCAACTAAGCTAAGAAAAAAATATGGCTGAAAACGAAAATATATATTTTAGTTTGACACAAATCATTTCTGGTTAAGTTCGTGAAATCCAATAAAAATTGTTTTATTATTTTAATATGGAGTTTTTACAAAATAAGGTGATTAATTATTTTACATTATCTTTTAAATAAAATAACAAAACTGTGTTTTTATACCAATGAACGATCAAGAATAACTCACTGGTGCCATATAGCGATACTGAGTCTGAAAAGACATATTCTGGGGAATTAGAAAACGAGATATGCGTTGGAACAAGAGGGTACAAGAAGAAACGAAAACTTCCTAAAAGACTTCGGGGTAAAAAACGAAAGCTGTATGAAGTTAAACCAAATCCCTGCGTAGGTAAAAAGTGTGGAAACAGTGTTGTGAAAAGCTTAGTGAGCAAGATCGGTTGGTTCTAAATGAACACTTTTGGGGCTTAGGAAACAAGATACGACAAAGAGATTGGCTTATATCGTGCATGACTCGGAAATGCGTTCAAAGGAGAACATCAGATAGCCTTAAAAAACAGTGGAGCTATGCATATTTCATTACCTATAACGAAAAGCGTTTTAAAGTTTGTCAGCAGTTTTTACTGAAAACACTTAATATTTCCCAAAACACGTTTAGAAAAAAAACATAACTCTTCAAATACCTCTTGCCTGGTCAAAAAAAGACCTCCTCCACATAATAAGTCTGACGAAATAAATGTGGCTCTTTTGAAATCATTTATTGAACACCTACCAGCAGTTCCTTCCCACTATTGTAGGAACAAAAGTACTAAGTTATATCTTCCACAGTACTTTCGAAACGTACCAACTTTGTATAGGCGTTACACGCAGCACTTGATAAATACAAATCAGGAGCAAGCTCAGTTATCCCTAAGAGTTTTTCATACCATTTTCAAAAATGAATACCATATAGGCTTCCATTTGCCAAAAAAGGACAAATGCATTATTTGTGAAAATATAAGAATGCGGACAGAGAAGCACAAAACCTTTTACAACAAACTGAGGAACATAAAATGCACATACGGGACAGAGATAAATCAAAAGAAATTTTCTTAGAGGACCAAAGAAAAAGCAAAGAGAATGGGACGTATATCTGCGCCAGCTTCGACCTTCAGAAAGTATTGAATACATCACACGGAAAAAGCGTAAACCTTTTCTATTCAAGAAAATATGCTTTTTATAATGAAAGCGTTTAAGAAAACGGCACAAGAAACGGTTATTGCTTTTGCAGAACATGAACAGAGCTATGCAAGCAATGATAATATATTCCTTAGAGAAGGCTGCTAACATAAAACACATTAAATTAACTTACCTGTTGCCTGGGCATACCATGATGCCCGTGGACTCCATACATAGCACTATTGAGTATTTTATTCGCGATAGAAATGTTTGGGCTCCAAGTGAATGGTATACAATTATTTCGAACGCAAGAACTATACCATAATTCGGATTTTAAAGATTAGGAAAACTTTTCTCAAGCTTTGCTTCCAGCTTCAGTTAAAATATTATTTAGTCTTTGCGTTGCGCTATCTTCGAAAAAAATTCTCCATTGGTTAAACTACACTATGGTTACTTTTGACGATAGCGAAAAAAATGTATACGACCCCAGTACAATTGCGCGGTCAAGACGAAATTCTCTCATACTTAGTAAGGGTCCTGTTACCTTGTATGATCACTTCTTACACATTTCATCTTCAAAATATAACGGCCTAAAAGCTCTTTGCGAAAAGAATATCATACCAAAACAATTTCACTATGTATATATTTGCTTATCCCATACTGGAAAGATACATTGCCTGAGACAGACGAAGATGACTGAATTATTTTGTTTACAACAATACTGTTTAATATATTGTGTTCAAATTTGGAATTAAATAAGTTTCCTTTAATTTCAAATGTATGTATGTACTAAAAAATTACAATAAATACGCCTTTAATGTGCCCATATGTAATCTGAAAAATATAATTGAATAACTTAAAATTTAAGGTAACAAACAAAATAGTGTTTGGAAAGTGAGCCAACATGACAGCAAAAAAACGTAAGTACAGATAACAGGACTTTCCTTACAGTGTGGTCAAAAACCGAAGGCTTAATTGTAGGCTCAAGAAATATTTTATACACATACCAAATTTCATGATAGTAGCTATTTTTTGTCAGAAGATAATTACAAAAAACCTTCTACTGTAAAATTTACTTTTTGTTGGTTACACTTAAATTGCGGGAAGGGCTCGATATGTAACCACGAACAGTATTCCTGCCATAATTCCAAGGGTTTTTGATTTCGCCCTGCAGAACATTTTCATTATACTCAGTTGAGCAGAGCTCACACAGTATATTAACTTTGATTGGATAATGGTTGGTTGTACAGGTATAGAGGAATCGAGATAGATATAGACTTCCATATATCAAAATCACAGTATCGAAAAAGAATGTGATTAAGCCATGTCCGTCCGTCCGTCCGTCCGTCTGTCCGTTAACACGAAATTTTGAGATATCTTGACGAAATTTGGTATGTAGGTTCCTGGGCGCTCATCTCAGATCGCTATTTAAAATGAACGATATCGGACTATAACCACGCCCACTTTTTCGATATCGAAAATTTCGAAAAATCGAAAAATTGCGATAATTCATTACCAAAGAGGGATAAAGCGATGAAACTTGGTACGTGGGTTGAACTTATGACGCAGAATAGAAAATAAGTAAAATTTTGGACATGGGCGTGGCACCGCCCACTTTTAAAAGAAGGTAATTTAGAAGTTTTGCAAGCTGTAATTTGGCAGTCGTTGAAGATATCATGATGAAATTTGGCAGGAACGTTACTCCTATTACTATATGTATGCTTAATAAAAATTAGCAAAACCGGAGAACGACCACGCCCACTTTTAAAAAAAAATTTTTTTTAAAGTGAAATTTTTACAAAAAATTTAATATCTTTACAGTATATAAGTAAATTATGTCAACATTCAACTCCAGTAATGATATGGTGCAACAAAATACAAAAGTAAAAGAAAATTTCAAAATGGGCGTGGCTCCGCCCTTTTTCATTTTATTTGTCTAGGATACATTCCTAGGGTCTTGAGATCAAAACATGGACCAGGGTACCCCTAGAATGTGTTTATAAAATATAGCTGTCAAATGAAAGCTGTTGATGAGTGCTATAGTACAGGATAATTTTCAGAAAACTGGGAGGCTAGGGTCTCGAGATATAGCCCAAAACGTGGACCCGGGTACCCCTAGAATGTGTTTATACAAATATGGATATCAAATGAAAGCTGTTGATGAGTGCTATAGTACAGGATAATTTTCATACAACTGGGAGGCTAGGGTCTCGAGATATAGCCCAAAACGTGGACCCGGGTACCCCTAGAATGTGTTTATACAATAGGGATATCAAATGAAAGCTGTTGATGAGTGCTATAGTACAGGATAATTTTCATACCACTGGGTGACTAGGGTCTCGAGATATAGGCCAAAACGTGGACCCGGGTATCCCTAGAATGTGTTTATACAATATGGATAACAAATGAAAGCTGTTGATGAGTGATTTAGTAGAGGATAATTTTCATACCCCTGGGTGACTAGGGTCTGGAGATATAGGCCAAACGTGGGCCCGTGAACGCCTAGACCATGTTTTTTACATTGTGGGTATCAAATTGAAGCTGTTGATGAGTGCTTTAGTACAGGGTAGTTTTCATACCTATTGGTGACTAGGGTCTCGAGATATAGGCCAAAACGTGGATCAGGGTAACACTAGGATGTGTTTTTACAATATGGGTATCAAATTGAAGCTGTTGATGTGTGCTTTAGTACAGAGTAAGTTTTATGCCGCTGGGTGACTAGGGTCTCGAGATATAGGCCAAAACATGGACCCGGATACACCTAGAATGTGTTTTTATATTATGGGTATCAAATTGAAGCTGTTGATGTGTGCTATAATACAGAGTAAGTTTTACACCGCTGAGTGACTAGGGTCTCGAGATATAGGCCAAAACATGGACCCGGATACCCCTAGAATGTGTGTGTATTATGGATATCAAATGAAAGCTGTTGCTGAGAGCTCTAAAGTTCATTGTGATATTCGATTTAGTCGCATCAACCTGTCAAAACTGATAAATATGCATGCGAAGCCGAAATAAAGACAAGAATTAATAATACCCACATACCTATTTAAATACGTCCTATTCGATTTGCCTGAAATTTCGTATATAAATTTGCCTATATTAGTATTTACGATGCTTTTTTCCGGGAAGTATACCAGAGACGGACTGGGACTGGGATTAGGACTAGGACTGGGACTGAGACTCGGAATGGGAACTTGAACAAAATACATACCACCCTCTGGGACTGGCAATAAGAGATGAAGAAGAATGAGAAAAAATTGAGAGAAGAGAAAAGAGAGAAGGAGACTGAGAAAGAGATAGAATGAGACGAAGATGGAGATAGATGAAGCGAAAAAGACGGAGGGAGGAGTGAATACAAAGATTAGGAAAAAGTGTAGAGGGGTAGGGCAGAGTTACACGGAAAAAGCTTATTAAAATGTATGCAGATAGACCAAATTTAGGGCAGAACAACGTCTGCCGGGTCTGCTAGTATAATGTAAAGATATAACATTTTTTGTTAAAATTTGACTTAAATTTTTTTTTGTTTAAAGTGGGACGTGTTCGTCATCGGATTTTGCTAATTTTTATTTAGAACCCATATAGTAATAGCAGTAACGCTCCTGCCAATTTCATCATGATATCTTCAACGACTGACAAATTACAACTTGCAAAACTGTTAAATTACATTCTTATAAAAGTGGGCGGTGCCACGCCCTTTGTGTTAAAAATTTTACAAATTTTCTAATCTGCGTCATAACGCCAACCCGCCTACCAAGTTTCATCGCTTTATGCATCTTTGGTAATGAATTATCGCACTTTTTCGGTTTTTCGAAATTTTCGATATCGAAAAGAGGTCGTGGTTATAGTCCGATTTCGTTCATTTTAAATAGCAATCTGAGATGAGTGCCCAGGAACTTACATACCAAATTTCATTAAGATACCTCGAAAATTTACTCAAGTGATCGTGTTTACGGACAGACGGACGGACATGGCTTAATGAATTTCTTTTTCGCCCAGATCATTTAGATATATAGAATTCTATATCTATCTCGATTAGTTTATGCCGTTACGGGGTACCGTTATGCGAACAAAATTAATATACTCTGTGAGCTCTGCTCAGCTGAGTCTAAAAAAATATTGTAGTTATTATATGGATGAATGCTCAACTAAATGCCCATCAAATAGGTTCCAATACAGGTGTTTGCGATGTATTGAAAATGATTGTGCAAATATGTAGAATGTTAGTGCCAATGATCTAACTCAGAAAGCAAACGATCGCAGAGTACTAACGATCAATGCCGACATGTATATGTACATTGTAGGTACTTATAGTATATTTATAATTATTTCATAGCAAATAATTCTACAATAATTACAATATATAAAGTGCACAAAGCTACATCAATGGATGCTGTTCTTGTTTTATCTACATACAAATGATGATCACATGCCACTGTCAGTTTTAATTGCCTTAGAAATTATGCACATAGTATGTAGGTACAATTTATATAAATGTATTTTATATTTATAAAAATGTCTGATCTATGAATATACATACATATGTACAAATATGTATGAATGTAAGTTTGTAAAGCGCATCGTCATATTGGATAAAAACAAGTTGTGGTTTTTTTATATTAAATTTCACGCTAGTCTCAATGCTTGTGTGTACCATATATAGTATATAGTATATATGGTACGGTATATGAATAAGCAGCCAGCGCCCACTTAAAACACCACCCTGACCCGATAAGGTATCGACAGTCAAGAGATGCTGTGCTCTGCTCTGCTACATTTTTAAAACCATGAATGAAATATGTAAATTAGTTTTGTTTGTATGTCAATTTTAAGACCCAAATGTATTTAATTTAAGCTACCCCGTGCTGGGTTGGTATTGAAATAAACAAACTTAAATATAATTGCGTATCCGCTACATGATAAAAATGCTTATCAGAAGAATTTAAGGACGTACAGTACTGTTAAAAACATTTTGATCCAGGAAGTGAGTGAAGAACGTCCTGTAAATATAAAAGAATACCTTTTCAGGTGAGAAACGGCGTCCGATCCTATAGACGTACCACAGCCCTGATTTAAAGACTGCTTCGTTGGCAGTTCCAAAAAACATCTGACTGATTTCGCTGTCGCAAAAATTTAGTTTTTCAAAATATTGTAACGAATATTAGCAGCACTAAGGGATACCAGCATCCCTAAGCCTATGCTAAGCAGTGACTTGTATGCACATCAATAATTCAATCATTATGTCTACACATATGTACGTACACACAGCGGAGAAGTAACGCACAACCACATGCATAAATCTGAGATACTCCCGAAAGTATGCAATGGTAGTGCAAGTGTTGCACACACATACAAGCGCATGGGGTTTGAAAGAAGCTATAAAATCATGCAGCTGTAGTTACAGCTGAGTAATTTTATAGCTGATAACTAACTAGTAAGTTCTGGAAATAGAAAAGCCTAGAAATATGCAACGAGGAAATCAGACAGTATAAAAGGCAGCAACAGTAGATGCGCGACAATCAGTTTGATTTAAGACGCTATCTGGCGAGCAATAGTAGTGTTATTTTGAGAGTGCTTTAAAAAAGGCCATTTTGCTTTATTGAAAAGTGGAGTTATTTATTCAACAGTTTAGTGATTCGAACGTTAGCAGAAGGTTCCAAATAAGAGGAATTGCAGTAAATTCGTTACAATATGTTTATAAATCAATAATCTCAATTTCAAATTTTGTTGAATCTCGCGTGAACCAAGGCTCGGGAAGTATATCTTTTAGTTTTTGTATGGATACTTATAGCACAGAAGGGTGGTCACAAAAATCTATTAAAGGGGTTTTTTTAATCGCATTTCTTCAAAAGGTAATACATACTTTATATATAAATTATGGTCTCAATTGGAGAAAATATAATAAAAAATTAAACTACGGTGTTTCGCACAGGTCTATGTTAAGATTTCGGTATGGGAACCCAAAAATTTAAGATTATATCTGATTTAAGATATCCCACAATGGACTAGGTTCAGTTCCAATTTTTGGTATGCTGTTTTTCTAATATGCTGGGAGATATCCTAGCTAAGCAGAGGTAGTTCTTTGTGTAATAACGACGGCATTCATTTCCTACGAAAATGCAAACTGTTAAACTAAACCAACTGAAGAATACGAACGAGGAACGACTGTAAGCCAACCGCAAAAGTTTTCCGCATAAAATGTTACTACTGTTGTCTACAACAACCACGACATAGCATAACACAAGTATGATGATGTTGTTGTTTTTATAAACAGCAACAGATAAATTTCATACAAACAAGTAAAGGTGTCTAAGTTCGGGTGTAACCGAACATTATATACTCAGCGTGAGCTTCAATTGTACATTTCATTTCAGATAAATTACTTTTCTACATAACACGTGGCACCGCCCGTTTAAAAAAATCCCTCCGCATTTCCTCTTACAATAAAACTTGATAAGTGAAATATCATTGATTCAAAACTATTTTTTGCTAAATTATAGCTTATTACTTTCGTCTCCGACCCTTTTAAAATCTTTTATATAAAAGTGGGTGTGGTCTTTAACCCATCTCGTCCATTTTTTCTATAAATATTTGCTGTTACGACAGCATGACATTGCTAATATGCGTAAAAAAATATCGAGTGGTGTCAAAAGACGCGTATTAATCTGGACAACAATAATCCGAAGGCGGAAAAGAAATATCCGGAGATATTTGCAGTGGAAGTTGGCGATTGGCAAAAAAAATTGTGAACACACGTGTTTTGTGCGGATATAATTTTTTATAAGCGCGGCCGAAGGCCGCCAACCCTGAGGTGTTCTGCGCAAAAATACTATGGATACCACCCCCGGTTTCGGAGGTATTCGCGGGTCTTTTTTCGGTTTTTCGTTAATATCTTTTGAACGAGTTAAACTGTTTATTTTCATATTTACAATTTGTGTCTGTACTCTTTCAATTTCCTGGATCTTTCAAAATTTGTAACTTTTTTAAAGTTAATTATACATATATATATTAACTTATTTATTCATAACACATTTAAATAAACCTACACAAAACATTGCTGCATACACACCCCCATGTTGTTGTTGGCTTTTTTCGCGGCTGCGAGCAGCAGTGAACAAATTTGCTTGAAAAAAAAAGGAACAGATGAACTAAAAGAACAACTTTTTCGTTCATCAGCAAAAGAACGAAAGAACCGAGTCTCTGAAATGAACGAAAAAGCGCAACACTATTAGTCATAAAAGCGCGGTGCCACGCCCATTTTTTTTAATTTGAAGTTTTTCCTATTTATTGTTATAAATCCACTTGGGAAATGAAATACCATTGATATAAAGCTCTTTTTTGCAAAGATATAGCTTATTTTATTCGTCCACGACCCTTGTAAAAATCTTTTTTATAATAGTGGGCGTGGTCCTTAACCGATTTCGTTAATTTTTCTTCAAAGCATTCCTTATAGTACAGGCATCCTCTCTGCCGAATTTTGTTACGATAGGTTTAATGATTTTGGATTTATAATTAATATCTATCATACGCCCATTTTTAATTTTTATTTTTTAAATTTTATCAAGAGTCTCAAAGTCAGTCCACACGTCAAATTTCAACATTCTAGGTATATTATTTACTAAATAATCAGGTTTTTTGTGTTTTCCAAAGTTATATATATAAAAAGTGGGCGTGGTTATCATCCGATTTCGCTCATTTTCAATACCAATCTATTCTGGGTCCAGATAAGCTCGTGTACCCAATTTGGTGAAGATATCCCTATACCTATTTACTCAAATTATCGTGTTAACGGACAGACGGACATGGCTCAATCAAATTTTTTTTTCGATACTGATGATTTTTATATATGGAAGTCTATATCTATCTCGATTCCGTTACACCTGTACAGCCAACCGTTATCCAATCAAAATTAATATACTCTGTGTACAAAGCACGCTGAGTATAAAAATGAAATTATAAAATAGGAACGTAGTAACACTGAATGCAGGGCATGTTCATACCTCCTAATGCACATATGTATATATAACTAGGACCATACATACATACATATGTATGTACATAAATACATTTTAAGTGTAGTTAGAGCAGAAATTGATTAAGCAGATAAACCTATTTGTGAATACTTATTCGAAGGTAATTTTTAGTTTCCCTTCTAGTATATATTCGAGAGCCCCTAAAACATACAGCATACTAGTCCGAACATCTCGGAAACGATTCGAAATGAGCTAATTTAGCCTTCTAGGCCGAAATACCCCCCGTAGTTCTATGAAGAACATCTGTTCGCCATAGCTTCGCCCGTTATATGTGTATGATACATTAATATTTATAACAGGATTCTCTCGGGAAGGTGAGGTTGCCGATTCGGGTTGCGGAGCTGTGAAGCTATTAAACTTCGTATTGTGCGTATCAACACTTGAATACCATAGCACCCTTGCCACCAAGACTTATGGCGATCTCTTTTAGTGCAGCATCACTTCAAGGGGCACACAAAATGTGCTATCACCACTTTCAATTGGCAGCTTAGTTAGGTATATAGGTATATATAGAAGATATACATATTTTATTTATTTATTTATTTATTATTATTCAGTATTATCTTATGAAATGAAATTTAACAGATTTTAACATTAGTACATTAGTGAACATATAATAAAGTAGATACAATAAGATAATAGCTAATGGCGTTGAGTGATTAAAATGAGAACAGTGATAACGCCATTTCTTCTAATGATTACAATGGAAGTTAGAATGCGGGGTGCAATCAAATAACATTTATACGGAGTTAGAAAGGTTTAACATTGATGATGAATAAAATATTAAAACAAAGTATTTAAAATAAATAGAAATAAGCACATCGGTTCATTACGTAGCAAGCAACTTACAAGTGAGCATATTGTGTAAAATATGAAAGTAGCAAGAAAACATGTTGCAATGTTATAAAGGTTACAAATTGATGATAAAAAATGTATCAAAATAAAAGTATTTAAATTCAGTAGAAATAAAGTAGATCGGTTCATTATATAGCAAGGAACTTACAAGTGAACTCATTAAATAAAAATTATGGTATACAAGTTTCGATACAGAGTTGTGCGTAAGGCAGGAACAGTAACAATTGCATTAGAATTGCTCCTTAACATACGTGAAGTGTATATTGGACTATGGAGATAACCACTTCTCATAAAAAAAAATTTTAATACTTTAAAGTAGTACAAGTGTCTTACAGGGAGAATATTTAATCTTCTAAAGAGACTCATCGAGTGCGTTAAACGGTTAGCGTTACGAATTCTTCGTATAAGACACTTTTGCAACATTAAGAGTGGTCGAATTCTACTAGAATATGCACTGCTCCAGCAACTTATGCCATATTGAAGTTTTGACTGTACAAGTCCATGATACATCATTTGCAATACACTATATGCACATAGTTTTTGCAGGCGATAAAAAGAGCGAACAGTTGCTAGCAAGTAAACTTTCATGGCTGAGATATGCGAAGACCAGCTTAGGTTATGATCGACTATAACACCCAGATATCTAAAATTATTGACAACTTCGACGTTGAAACACATTGCGTCACAGTTTAAATAAGGAAAATAATTAACTCGAGAATCGTTTTCAATACAAGTTTTATTGCTTACAATAAGCTTATGAGAAGCGAACCATTCTCTTAGGAGCCTCACATCGTGATTTATATCCACATAAAACTTAAAAGTATTGTTTGATCTACTATATGCGATTGCCAAGTCATCGGCAAATGCTGTGACTTTTCCTATAAAAGGCATTGAAAAAAGAGAGTTTATATAAATCAGAAATAAAATTGGTCCTAGGACTGAGCCCTACGGGACACCCAAATCAATTAGTACAGGTGAGCTTAGATTATTGTTTACTTTCACCTTCTCGACTTCTTAAATTTAGATATGATTTAAACCAATCTAGAACGTTTCCACGGAAACCTGCTGAGTGCAATTTACTTAAAAGAGTATTATGGTCAACCATGTCAAAAGCTTTTGTAATATCAACAAAAAGACTAGCACAAGTTCCTTTTACATCCATTGTTTTATAAATAAACGAGCATAAGTTAAGAAGAGCGTCTTCAGTAGATACTCCTGACCGAAATCCATATTGCAATGGACTAAAAACTTGATTTTCTCCAAATATTGCAAGACTCTGCATTTAACACTCTTCTCAAAAACCTTAGAGATTGATGGCAAGAGAGAAATAGGTCTGTAGTTATTTTTATTTTTCTTATTACCTTTCTTATGTAACGGTATGACAATAGCACATTTTAGATCGGCTGGAAACACTCCTGTGACTATACTTAAGTTGAATAAATGCTTTAAAATGTCAACAACATAGAAAGCAATGTTCTTTAAAGTACGATTTGAGATACCATCATTCCCAGAAGAATCAGTATTTTTTAAAGAATTTATGTACATTGTCACATAATGTACAAGTTGGCACTTGGTAGGGACTTTTATGGCAAATATATGTACATAATATATATAAAGTTAGCTAAGGCAGACAAAACGTCGCGCATAGCCTTGAAGTAGGAAAAAATGGCAATATATTATAAAATATATATAATTAATATTATTATACATAATTTAACTACATACAGAGTACATGGATAATTTTACGTACAATCCATCAATGAACTATTTGAAAGCTTTCAATATTCTTGCTGTTAAAACGCCAACACTCAAGTTAAGAAACTTAGCTGTTGCTAGACTTTTTGTCTTCATTGCCAGCTTGTTCAATTGTTTCATAAATATTTTTATATCATACCCACTTTCAAATCTTCTACTTTTGTTCTATGCTAAATCTGCTGTTGTTCAATGGCTGCCACAAGTAGCGCAAGCCAGTCAAACCACCAAATTCGAACCAACAAGACACCGATCTCGATATACGAGTAATCGAACGAAACGAGTAGTGTTTGGGTCCCGCCTTAATTCAAATCCACTCCAATTCACCTGTAGCCCGATTTGTGACTAGTTTTATTTATCAAATAGTTTTTCTTTTGTCGTTTTTATTCTGGTTTGACACTACAGCCCCCTACTGATTGTTGTCCATAAAAACTTGCACACCACACCGCACCATATCCCCCTACATTAAACCCAACACGACGTAAGCGTCGTCGATGTTAACAAAAGCAGCTTGTTGTTATTGCTATTGTTGATGTTATTTCTTGTTGCTTTTTTCATACACTCAATAACCTTATTTTTGTTGTTATAGTTGCTCCACCATTATGCTTGGTTGCTGTTGGTAGTCGATGGTCTTGTTGTTGTTACATATTTATGTTTGTCCAGCGCGTACACTCCAGCAAAACCTGTTTGCTTTATACAACAACAAAAACTAAGAAACATCAAGAAAAAAACACGACGCTCAAACGTTGCGCGCACATCTACACACAACCAAACACATGTATATGTGATTTTGTCTATTTATGTCACTGCAGCGCCCATTTGCAGCTGCGCTGAACGAAAAAAAATAGGGAAACGGGTAATTAGTCCCGATTTCCTGCAATTTTAAACTTGTTTTTAACACTTTATTTTTAACAAATTAACACAGTAATTTTATAAATTATTAAAGTTTAATACTTTAATTGCGTATAGAACTCACCAAAAACTAGGGATAATTGGAAAATATTAATTTAAAATAACAAATAAACAAAACACAAATCTTTTGCACAGTTCAAAATTCACTCAAGTGCGGCGGTGGTCATAGCTAAAATCGCAGTCAGCGACTTCTGTATGTATACATAAAACGGACCGGGTTGTCTTAGCTCATAAACAAATTTCTGCAGGCTTGCATCCAAAACGTATCTATAACAGGGGCCCTTTTCGCTGTGAGTTTTAAAGTGTACATAAGAAAAAAGTGAACTTTGAAGTTCTGGTTCTGTAAAGCAAAACTGTGAGCAAAAAAACTCTGATAAAAACTTCGTGAGCTTTCTTGGCAGCCAGTGTACACTATTGTGACATTCAAAACTCATACGCACTGTTGCACAATGACTTTTTTTGTTTTCATGGCGTTTGATTAATATTTTCTCACTGACATAAGACTTACATTCAGCAAAAAATGTGCTTACAGAATCGCATGAAAATTTAAAGTGTAAATTGTGTGTGCAAATGAGTTTTCAATGAGTGTACATTTTTCTGTTTTTCACAGTTAGGGAACTGATTGACCACCAGGTGGTTGCAAAGCGAATTCAACCAATTCACCGTGCAGAAGAATGTCAAGCCAAAAGACAATTTTGATTGATTTCGATTAACTGACATATTAAAGTACAAGGCGCTGTATGGAAAACAATCAAGAAGAAGCAATCAGCTGTTGAGATAACAACATCTGGTACTTAATTCGCCTTGCCTTGGCCACTTGCAAGGCGAATCCATACCAGGTGTTGGCAAAGCGAATTCAATCAACTCGCCGTGCCGAAGAATGTCAAGTCAAAAGAAAATTTTCATTGATTTCGATTAACTGACATATTGCTGTACAAGTCTTTGTATGGAAAATTATCAAGAAGCAATCAGCTGTTGGGATAACAACACCCAAGGCGAATTCATTACAGGTGGTGTTATCCCATCAGCTGATTGCTTCTTCTTGATAATTTTCCATACAACGCCTTGTACTGCAACATGTCAGTTAATCGAAATCAATGAAAATTTTCTTTTGACTTGACATTCTTCTGTACGGCGAGTTGATTGAATTCGCTTTGCCACCACCTAGTATGGATTCGCCTTGACACCACCTCTACAGAATTCGCCTTGGGCCACTTGTATGAATTCACAATGGCTGAAACCGAAGTCTACCATCCCTACAATCGTCAGCTGTTTACCTGTAATTTGCCAGCAACTAATAAAACCGCGGTATTTAATTTTGTAATTAAATTAAAGCGCGTGTCGGTAAAACTTATAGAAACAATTATAATACTCAATATGGAAAGTCAAAGCAAGCTACAAATAATTTATCCTTATGAAGAGGAAGGCACGCCGCCACATCCACACTGTCCACATGGACCAACGTTGCTGTTCAAATGCCTACAGTTGACGGCGACGAGCAAATTGGCGCTTATTATGCTTGCTCTGCTCATCGCGATAAACATTTGTGTAATTTCTATATGGCAGTAGAGGAAGTGACTCCAAAGCAATTGACAAGACGGTATGAATTGGAGGAGTACATAGCTGAACTGAAGAAGCAGCGTCGGAAGGTGAGTGTTTAAAAGAATGTAATTGCTTAGAGCTAAATTTTATTCTAAATGTAAATATTTGTAGCTAAAAAATACCCACGAAGGCGATAAGCTTCACTACTGTCTCGATTGCAACGTTCCTCTGTTGCCCGAGGAGCAGTCGGACCACTCCATACATGAGATATTTCGGGATGTCAGTGAGAATTTTATGCATAATCCGACTCGGTTCTTGCGCCCACTGCAAAATGATAAAGTACAAGCACAATATTTTTTCGATAACAGAGCGCTGAATTTTTTTACAAATTGCTTCCTGGATTTGGGAATAAAGTATGCAATACTCGATGTTGCCTTCGTCATGATGTGTCACTTATTTGTTATGTTAAATTTCAGCAAAGTCGTTTTGTATAGGCGCTCCACGTTTGCATGCACATCTGCGGAATACTTGCCATTACGTGAAAGTTTTCTATTGGATTTGATTATCGCATGTTTCATTTTTATGATGATTGCTTTGCATGGTATAATATGTGTAATAATCATTTTTTCGATGATGCGCAACGTCAGAGTTTGACGAGTTTTTAATGTGCACGCCGTAAGTATTCAAAAGATTTAATTATATTTTTATACATCCGACTTGCATAGATAAGTGATCTTATATGAATTAAACCAGACCACAAATCACTCTGGCTTCCCTAGGCATTCTCCTATTTTGACCAAAGTGATCAAAGTACATTATATTTTCCTGCCTCGATATTATTAATTGAGATGGGATGAACACTGGACGGACTCCAGCGCTGAAACCATAAACTTGCTTATGGATACACACTTCCCAGCAAGGAGTCGGAGCTCTGCATTACCGGGGCTCTCGGCTCCACTCCGTCTGAAGCACTCAACACAATGCTATACCTTCCACCACTTGACCTTGTCGCAAAGAAATAGCGGTCATCGCCGCTCTACGCATAAGGGAAACAGGTCTCTGGTCAAATGGATCTAGTGGACACTCAACAATCCTGGGCACGAACGCCCCTGTCCCATACCAGTGCACACTGACTACTGCACGCCAAAGAACGTCTTCGTTGAAAACTATAGTATATATATACTATCGCGACAGACTGGAATACCAGACAAAATACGTACCGGGTGCAATCAACATATTTACGGATGGCTCTAAGCTTGACGGGAAGGTGGGAGCAGGCCCCTTTCCACGGATCTGAGTCTAGAGGTCTCTTTTCGCCTACCAGATCACTGTAGTGTTTACCAAGCGGAAATGCTGACAATACACAGGGCTGTGAATCATCTCGGGTCTATGCCTAAGGATGGTAAACGGGTGTTTATTTTCTCAGACAGCCAGGCCGCATTAAAGGCCCTGTACTCATTCGTCGATCACTGAATGCCGCAGATCTCTTAACGAGATAGGTCAGCACTTCAGTATCAGTCTTATATGGGTACCTGGGCACAGGGATATTGAAGGCAACTGCAGAGCAGACGATTGGCCAGAAGAGCAACTGCAGAGCAGACGATCTGGCCAGAAGAGGCACCACCGACCATATCCTTCCGGGAAATGATTCGGTAGGTATACACATGGCCACTTTCAGGCTTTGTGTGAACACAAGCACTATAAGAATTGCAAATGGCCTATGGCCAGCCATATCATCGTGTGAGACATCTAGGCTAACCTGGCCCTCATATGACAAGGGGCGCACAGGAGCGCTTCTGATTTTAAACAAATCAGTTCTATCGTCCCTGATAAGGGTTCTAACAGGGCATTGTTTAATAGGTACGCATGGTGCTAGAATGATGGCAACGACCTTCAACTATTGTCGCAGCTGCAGATGTACAGAAGAGGAGGAGAGTGTCCAGCACTTTCTCTGTCATTGTCCAGCGCTTAGTAGGCGTAGGTTGGCCATTCTTGGTAAACCTTTTCTACATGGCCTTGCTGAGGTCTCTAGCTATGAAGTAAAGGCTCTAGTAAAATATAGATATATAAATTCTGCAACTACTACCCGCAACTATTTTCCCTTTTATTAATTATCCTCCCATCTCCTTGTTTTACAGCACTGAACATATTATGATATTCACCGATCCACCATTTGGTTGTCGGACTGAACTAATAGCCGGCACTTTACGTCAAATAACACGTCTCTATAATGCAATAAATCAATTACCGCATCAACCTTTGGCCATATTTTGGATCTTCCCATACTTTTCCGAACACCATGTACAACAAGAAATGCCACATATGCGAATGTGTGACTACAAAGTCAACTATACCAATCACACTTCGTACACAAATGTTGGTGAAAAGGGTCGTAAACTCGGTTCGCCAGTGCGTGTCTTCACTAATATACCATTAGAGTTGCTACATTTGCCCATCGAAGAAGAATATAAATATTGTGCCTCATGCCAACGTTATACGGCGTTGGAAAATCGTCATTGCGTGAAGTGCAATATGTGCCCATCAAAAAATGGTAGCACTTATCAGCATTGTGATCTTTGTGGTTGTTGTGTTAAACCAAATTATGTACATTGTAAAACTTGTCGGCGTTGTACGCAAGCCGAAGAGCATGAATGCGAAATGTTTCAAGCGAATCAGTATTGTTGGATTTGTTTGCAAAAGGGGCATACAGAGTTTGGATGCATCGAATGGCGTAAACATTGTAAGCATACGCCTTTCGTTGGTTGCAGTGATAAAGAGATAATATGTTTATTATGCCGACGCAGAGGGCATAACGAACGCAATTGTACGCAGCGTAGTAAATATTTGGAGGAGTTCAAATTTCTCGGATCTACACAAGTTAAGTTTAAAGGATAGTATAAAAATGTAAGTGTAAGTGATGTATCTGTTTTTATAACTTTATTTAATACTTAAGCTTAATAGTATGACTTTTAAGTGTACTGCATATAATTCTTGTTTTCTTTAAATTATATATCTAATAAGCACTTGTAAATCTTTATGTCTATCCAGGCCGTTTCAATAATGATTACTAATTATAAATACTAGAGATTGATTTAATTTTTTAGATTCGCATTCCCTAAATGATTAATTAGCATAATACATACTTAGTTCTTGAGAAATAAAAAAAAATGTAAGGCGCGATAACCTCCGAAGAGATCTAAGGCCGAGCTTCTCTTCCAATTTGCGTCGTGCTCCTCTTGATTTTCCCTACAAATTGGCCGGACGGGACACATGTTTTATGCCGACTCCGAACGGCATCTGCAAGGCAGATGAGTTTTCACTGAGAGCTTTTCATGGCAGAAATACACCCGGAGCGCTTGCCAAACACTGCCGAGAAATACCTAGTATTAAAATAGAATTAAAAATTTAAGCAATGACTATTGAACATTAATAAAAAATCGGAAAAAGTCGAAAATCGTTATAAAGTATAAAAACAAACTTGATTAGAAATATCTTAAATAATTAAAACCGTATTGAGAAAATCTATAATTACCGAATAAGGTCCGATTTTCTGCATCAAATTTGGACTCCATTAAAGTCGAACCCCGCCACTTTGGCCAATTAAGCAGAGATGAACATCAAATTTATAACTTTGAAGAATCGAAACAAATAGAATAATCAAACAATTATACATTTTGATTACAGATTAATTTATGTGTTTTTATATTGGGGATTTCAAATTTTAATTTATTTCCTGAAAATTTTTCATATCTTTCATTTCAGTAATTTCTAGTGTTTTTCTGTTTATTTTTAAGACTAGTCAATTTCTTGTTGACTTGTTTGATATATTCTACTAATTCAGACTTGTTTGATACATATATTCTACTTATTTCTAATTCAAATGGTCTACTAATCATTAAAATTTAAAATTATGGCAATTAATCATTGAAAGCACAATTCAAGTAATAATCAATCCATTAGGTTGTCATTACAATTAGTATTCATTATTGAAAAGTCTACTGTCTTACATTTTTATGTGCTAAATGTAAAATAAGCTAAGCGCAGCTGCTATGTATATACATATATACAGCATACGTATATTGATTAAAGAATGTTGTCGTATTTTGTACGTCCAGTTGTATTGTAAAACAACAAACCCCCTTTTTTTAATTTTAAGAGTTCATTGTATTTATGATACAGAATTGTCGTCTTTTATTGAGCCTTTCCGGTTGGTGTTAGTAGGCTCGTCGAAACCAGTTAACCATGATGGTTTCGCTGTGGCAGTTGATGCACCTGCTGTTTAAGTTGTTATTGTCGGCATCGGCATCGGCGTTGTTGTGCTGGAGAGATCATATCCATTCAATACGGGTCAACTTTTTGTATGATCTGATTTTTGTTGTTGCTGCTGCTGGTCTTGATGATGTTCGCCGGTTGTTATGTCTGCATCGAGTTCTCGAAATTCAATTTTTTGGTCACGCAATGCACGCTGCAATGTTAATAATACTTTATTAATAAAAACCGTAACACATATATATTATATATAAGCACAAACTTTAACGCATTCCTGATAGACCTTGAATATTGGAGCACACAATGAATCGTCATGACGACCCTTGAGAAAATGTTCAGAAAACCAAGTGTTGAAACACGCATCATATTGCTTTTTTTAGCTCTGTACAATCATCGCCCAGGCTATTCATGATAATGGCTGAATAACTTTATTTACATTAAGAAAAAAGGTTAATCACGCAACACCAAGGGCTTTTGGGGATTTTTACACCATCCAGATACGATGAAGGTGCTGTCAAATTAGCACGAATTGTAAAGACAACCAGCTGTTTGCATCACACATCACACATGGTCTACGGCAGTGCTGAAGTACCCTGTAAGAATTGTATGGGTTAATTGATTATATTCAAAACTGACACACTTTACTGGAACCTTCGTTAGGAGCCATACGGCAAACTTGGTTAATTTTGTGAGATGGTTGGCAAAATATAATCACCTCCGCAAAGAGAGTGCGCCCTCCCAATATTTGTCATGTTTTCTCTGATTTCCACTTGTACGATTTTGGATAAGAGGTTATGTATGTGTCTACTACGAGTTCCGCCCCTCTCGACTACAATTTACTTACGAAAATAAGGGTTGGAATGACTTAAAAGATTCTACGACAATATCAAATCTATATCCAAATAAGATGGCCTGGGTAGTATTTTCAGGATAAAAGCCCCAACATCTTCGGCTAGAGTTTATTTCCGCAACAACAACCATTGCACTAGTCAATACTACTTCCTTCTGATTATACTTAACACACTAATTTAATGCAATAAATAAAATGCCCACGGGAATAGGCACACTCTAGTTTTTCATTCCGTACAGTCAGGGAAGCCACCATTTTCCTTATGGTCTTGAGTTGTACTTCACTCTAGGGTCTAACTTTTCCAATAGAGACACTCGTAACAAAAGGAATTAAGCTGGAGTCATTGGTGCCGTATGTCGTATCGCTGTATTCGTATCCCTAACGTAATCAGCTGTTTATCGTTACGACGGTAAACCAAAACCCCAATTGGTTGGCTACGATACGGTTACGACTTTAGCGGCACCAATAATCGATTGCATTGATTCTCATAAGGTGGTCGAATCAGCTGTTAAAAGGTTACCAGATACGGTTACCGATAAAGCACCAATGTCTCCAGCTTTACATATATAGCAGAAACAGTACCCATAAATACACAAACAAAAGTTTCTCTTTTCCGATTCACAATAAACGTCGTCTGATTCTAAATTCGCTCACTTGACTATTCCCCCAGGGTATTTGACAGTACTCATAGTGATGAAAAAAAAATAAATAGCAATACAATCGATAGTGCCATAGATAGCTAATGTGTTTTATTGCTCCTATTTTGAGCATCTACAATTTACTATTGGTTGTTTTGAGATAAATGTAGAACAATTTAAAGCCCCAGTAAATAAAGAAAACTAACGAATCACCAGATACGACATACGAAACCATTGTGAATGATGACAAAGTGTGATCTCTTATCTGTCAACTGCCTGACAGGCTGTTCAATATGGATACTTTCAGCGTTTTGACAGGCTGTTCAATATGGCGGCGCCTATCTTCAGCGGGTGATAGAAAGAGATACAGAATGAGACAGCGATAGTCAAATACGAATCAGGTGATCCAATCACTTTGGAATTTTGACGTTTATGCAGAAGAGATCACACTTTGTCATCATTCACAATGTACGAAACACTTGAAGCAAAGATGACACTTGAAGTGTCGATGATCGAGGAAGTGAAACCCGAACCGAGTAACTTAGAAGAGATGCTGCACAGAGAAACTCAAGTATGAGCAGGATGGTACAACGTTTATTATATTTAATATTTTCGTTATTAAAGAATGCCGATGAAATAAAAGATCAATCATGTGAGAAACCAGAAAAGGGTGATTGGTCAGAAGCAGCCATAAACAAATCAGCAAAGATCTCGTATTCCGGAATTGTTGTATTTGTAATCGAATTTGAAAAAAAAAGTTCGATGACGTAGCGCTTTGAAGTTTTCGATTTATTACATTTCTCTCATATTTCGTTACCAGTGTCCGGAGTATTTAAAACTGTTACCTGAGTCCTGAGTAAACGACTACGGCGGAGTAAAAATAAAATTTTCGGAGTATATTTTTTTTCCTTTTTGAAAGCGGCGAACAAATATCATCAAATGATTTGGTAGCTTGGCAATCCCTGGGATTGTGTTTTCGTCATGAAAGTTTCTCAGCAAAAAAGTTATCTGCCTTATCAGATGCACATGGAGTCGGCCTAAACGTGTAGGATTACCAAATAATGCTCCCATTAGCACACAACATTCTGGACGAAAAGTGGGATCTATCTCCCCGGATACATATCGCGAAAAATATTATATTATTTTTGGTTTATCATACATTTTTCATACTCTTTTACTGACAGAAGGTTTCAAGACCGGGGCAGATTCTGTAGGAATGATAATGGTGACCTGGTAAACTGACGTACAGAGTGTGGGGGAAGACGAACCCGATACCCCCATTGCCGATGATGAAAAACACGCTCCGGCATCCAACTTTGGCGAAGTGAGAATGGCAATATTACGGCTAGAAAATCACAAGGTGCCAAGTAATGACGGGATACCCGCCGGGCTATTCAAACATGGAGGCGAAGAGCTGGTATAAGATAAAGAAGCCAAAAAAGTGGGTCTTGCAGTAAATGTGGACAAGACGAAGTACTTGCTGTCATCGTGTCCTTTGTAGCCACGTCACTGTTGACGGATTCAAAATTGGAGACTGTGAAGGATTTCGTCTATTTGGGAAGCAGCATCAAAAGCATAAACAATGTCGGCCTATAAATCAAACGGAGAATAAGTCTTGCCAACAAGTGCTTCTTTAAGCAATTGAAAAGTAAAGTCCTGTCTCGACGAACAAAGTTCCCGCTCTATAAGTCACTCATCATAACTGTCCTGATGTATGGCTCGGAATGATGGAAGGCGTCGAGAGAAGATGAGATGGCTCTTGGAGTATTCGAGAGAAAAGTTCTCCGGAGGATTTATAGCCCTATCCGTGATGTCGACGGCGAGTCATATTGTCGCTTTTTTCGTTGTTGCAATTAAACAAATGACGGTGGTGAATAGTGTTGCCAGCTCCGCAACAATATCTCTTTATCTTGGTAGAACATTATAAGGTGGTGGCACGTCGACATAAATGCAAACAAACATGCACTATTAATGTATTTTGTTTTTGTAAAACACTTTTAATAATTGTAGTCTAATATTATTTGGGGTGTTGCGCAGAAGGGTGTACTACGCAGAAGGACATCACCGTGGCGGTAGCCACGGTTATACCACACACCCGGACTTGGCATGGCGTAGCCCAGGGTTATTTTTTATAAGCGCGGCCGAAGGCCGCCTATGCAGAAAGTGTGTTCTACGCAGAATTACCGTTGGAATCAGCATAAAAATCTCTATAAAGTCCAATTTTTTATTATTTTTTTTTGACAAATGTATGTATTCTGCACTTGTTCCAATTAAATACATTAATTTCAAATTATTCAGAGAATTACAAAACAAAATACATTGATAGTGTATGTTTGTTTGCATTTATGTCGACGTGTCACCACCTTATAATCTTCTACCAAGTTAAAAAGATATTGTTGCGGAGCTGGCAACACTATTCACCACCTTCATTTGTTTTCGTTTGTTTAATTGCAACAACGAAAAAAGCGACAATAGTACCGACGGGTTTTCCGCGAATAACTTTTAAACGAGATAAAAAATGTAGTTTCTGCTTTCGGATTCTGAATCTTGACGCAAATATGCTTGTTTTGATATCGCTATCGACATGTGCGACCCGAATTTTAAGTGCAGGACTTAAGTTGAAATTTTACTAAATTTGGAAATTAAAAGGCTTATATTTCATAAACTAAGAGTTTCCTAGAGTTGCGGATGATAATTTTGTGATTTTTAGGACCCCCGCCACCCCTCGAAAAAAGAAAAGTTGGAAATCGTGGCACCTTATTCTAAATATTCCCCATTTATGGAGTTGGAAAGCAACGCATACGAAAATTGCCAGGCGAGAATGGAAAGGCAAATATTGCGAGATTTGTGTAGTCCATTTGAGATGAGTGACGAATTGTAAGAATTTGAACTTAAAGTGGTAAAGTTTAATGACTTATTTTCTTATTTAGGTTCAAAAAAAACTTTCGACTTAACAAGGATGCTTTCAAGTATGTGTTAGATACTTTTGCGTGGAAAATACGTACAAGGACTTCGACATCGACATGTTGTTTTTGACGTGGAAACATATAAAAAAACAATCATCATCAAGCCTTCTACGTTTCTTAACAAGTTTTACTTACATTTTTGTTAAAATTCTGTTATAAATTAATAAAAAAATAAAAAGAAAATATTTTTCCGCCAACTAATTTGCAACTTAGAAAAACGGAACTACGATCGAAACTGCAGAATACAAAAAATCGAACGATTCGAAGTCGGATCGAAAGAGATTGGAACACAGAATACCAAAATTGCCAAATCGAAAAAATTCCAATCCAATTCGAAATGCAGAATAGGGCTGATAATTTAAAACAATTATATACGATTTTTCAGGTCGAGTTTAAACTACATACATATTTATAACAGGATTCCCCCGCGTAGAGGAGGTTGACAATTGGGTTACGGAAGCTCTGAATCTATAAAGCGCTTATCAACAACCCCTTGAATCCCTTGCTAAATATCTACTAATTTTTTTTAGCGGTTTTGGATTACATTTATTTTTATGTTTTGGTGATAAATATGTTTTTTTCGCCGCTACTGTATATTCGACGTTATTTGTCCATCCCAGTACAGTTTGACAAGCACTGCACTTTCATGACACTCAAACTGTTACTAAAAATTCGATTGTGTATTTTTTGACGTTTCTAATAGTAAAGGTAGAAATTTGCACTGATAAGAAAAATTCCAACCCTCTGAGTTCGTCCAGCCATGCAGGGGAATTTAAAGTGAAAAATTCCTAAAGTACAGAGATTATGTTATTGAATTAAAAAGGAATTTGTTTGCATTAAAAGTGCACACAAAGAAGATTCGTATCAGAGAAATATCCGGTGCGGAAAATTAAAAGGAGCAAAAATGGCCAAGTAAGTGTTTAATGTATGTATTATTGCATGCTCCATTCATAGCTTGGATGCAATGTGTATAACACCTTGGATACGCTGTATATAAACTTTATTGAACATTAATCAGTTTATAGAAAAAGTGGTTTTAAAGGTGCTCCGTCCATGTAAGTTAGGAGAAAAATGTTGGCATATCTTGCAATGAATGTGCGTGTGTTGGTGCACATGCAATATGTACACATAAATAGATTTTCCTCAATTTCCATTGACAGCCGTTATTTTTGTGGAAGTGGTTGTAAGTCCCCGCCTTGTCTTTGTGCCTTTTATGTTGTTCACTGGTTTTCTTTGATGTTTGTATACACACACCCACTTTTTCGCATGTGTTTACATTTTTAAGTGCAGCCGAAGCA
Organism: Eurosta solidaginis; assembly: GCA_029619165.1. Taxonomy (NCBI): domain Eukaryota; kingdom Metazoa; phylum Arthropoda; class Insecta; order Diptera; family Tephritidae; genus Eurosta; species Eurosta solidaginis. Next base: position 29,913 of record JARSSU010028677.1, on the reverse strand, counting down.
ATAACAACCATAAACCATGCAACAATCGACACCAATGTTTTAATTGATTAGGCCCCTGCCGTCCAATTTCAACTTTAGCAACAACAACGTAATGTCACGTCGACTAACTGCTATTTGGTTGCCCGCCACCGCTGTCGTATACTGAGTGACACTGTCTTGAGCTCTCATATAAAAAATTAGTGTGACGTTTGAATAACTTAGGAAATTTACCTGGAGGAGAATCAAGAAAGCGCCTGTATATGTTTTGGGGTCCCCGGCCATGCTATCAGCTTTTTCTGATCAATGTGGTATCAACTTATTCAATAAACGCTTCCTAAATAAGGAAGGGCCACTTAGAACAGTTTGGAATAAGGAGCGCCTTTGACACTTACATATATAAGAGTTGATGATTGTATGTAGAATACAGTGTTTCGATTAAGGTAGTCCAGATAGCATTCTTTCATGACTGCTGCCTGCAACCGAAGGCACACGGTTCCTCCTATTAGAACAGTCGCGTGCGCAGTACAGCTTTCCCATTGCTACTTTATGCCTCAATCATGCATATTTTAAACAAAAATTATCATTATACCGTTATTACTATTATTGGGGTCTTCTATAAAAAAATTAAGTTCCTTAGGCTGCGTAAAAAACCCCATTTAGTTTTTTTTATAGCAAGTAACCCTACGGCAGCACGCGTAAACTGTCAGGGTACGCCTCTGCCCACACCACATCCAAATATCTGCCCACCTTTCTTATAGTGCGAATTTATAATGTTGCTACTCACTAGTGCTTAAAATGCGCTTGGAGAAATACAAGCATGAGGGTATATACTACATCTACTTATATTTTTAGCTTCTCAAATGCGATCGCCACTGTTATGATAGGTAGGTGGTGTGGTGATGGGCGGTAATATGTACTTGTTATCAGTTTCACTTGGTGACGTGCCACAGTGCTGCTGCCGTTGTAATTTGCAGTTACGCTTTATCACTTTAGAATGTTGATAGATTTTATATTACTAATTCTTGTGCCAATATGCAAACTCCACATAACCGGCAAAGCTATTAAAGTGTTGTTGAAAGTTAAAGGCTCTGGTCCAGAACGCTTATTAACTGCGGCTTAAACATAGAAAACGAAACAAAATTAAAAATAACATGTTTACTGGTTTTCGAAAATCGAAACCTGTACGTTGGCCGAAGGTGGAACGCGCATATAGAAAGCGAATAGATGAGCGGTATTGGCTTATGACTCGCATAATTTTAGTTTCCATATCTGATGTTTATTGAGTTACAATAGTTGGTTTAAATAAAATTTTCTTTTCAGAGAGACGATGATCGTTTTCGTCTACGATACTGAGTGCCTCAAAGATGAAGCAGATGATCCGGTTAAGGCAGTACTCTATTTCCATCCCAGTTGGGTGTCGGATACCCAGAAAGTGGCATTGTGTGGTCAGCTAATGGGAACTTCATACTTTCTTAAAGATTGCTTCTTCAATCCCAAAATTATGGCGTTGCAAAATGGCAAATTTGTGCTTAAAGAATTTGGTAGATTTACGTTGGTGAGTGGATTGGGCGCATAAAGTTAGTCGGATCAAAAGGTCTGTCACATGCTGTCGTATACAAAGATTAAATTTCAGGATCACCGACTAGTATTTGTTATCATTGTAGACTTGTTTGACTTATTTAGCGACCGATAATTGCTAGGTTAAGCGATATATTAGTTTTATCGTGCAGAATGAAAGAAAATGAAGAAAACAACAAGAAAATAGGAAATTATTGTACTGAGTTATCCGGACAAATAAGGACAGCGTTTCTTTTTGCCTTGAAAATGTTGAGATTGTTTAGGGAAGAAATGTCACATTAAAAATAAAATTCAGTAGATACATTCCTGCAGAACAAAAACCTAAAAATTTGTTGCTAGGTAGTGTATCGATTCGAATTTTATTAATTATATAGTATTTACTGAATCCACCTACATTTTAAACCGCCTGCCAATTCAAACAAAAAAAAGTACTAGGGCTCACATAAGTCGCAGTAAAAAAGAGAAAAAAAAACAACAGTAGAGGAAGAGAAAGATCATAAATAAAAGATGTAGGAATAGAGAGAGAGAGAGAGAGAGAGAGGCGGAATTGCGCAGCCTTCAACACTGCAGATTTAGCAAGAGAAGTAAAGTTATTTAACCTTAAATCGCTAAAGTCGAGGCGCATAATGCACTCTCTCATGTTTGTTTATGATATAATTTCTGGCATGATAAATTGTCCTAACCTTCTCGAGCAAATTGTCTTAATGTGTCCCAAAGGGTCCTACGTACTCAAGTTCCGTTCACGTTAAAACGCTTAGTTCTAATTATTTATTGTACGCACCCATTACAAGGTCGCTTGCAGAATTCAATCGAATTTTCATAACTCTCAATCTAGATTTTGCTCAGTCCAGATCCATATTTTTGGCTAATTTGCAATTAAATTTTTTTTAAGTGTTATTAAGTTTTATCTTTAAGAAATTTTGTATTTCTGGTCTGTAAGGTTTTGTAACCATTGACTGAAAATGATAAATAAATAAATAAATAAATATTTACCATAGGGATTTTGGAATCCTCAACAAAAAATTTCTGTATTAGGTACTTCCTGAAAATGTGACAGAGCTTATGAACCGGATAAGATTTTTAAACATTTTAATTTCTTTCATTTCTATCTCTTCCTTTTTATTCTTCAGGCCGTCGGCACCGATCGCAATATTTCCGATCGTTTACTTGAACAACGCGCCGATTTGCTCGCTTCGCTGGTAAAATTTTTCATCGTGATTTGCAAAGCGTTTTCGATCAATTTCCACAGCAAGCGCAGTATAAGAATCTCTCCGAAAAGTTATATCATATTTTCGAAACATATCTACCGATTTTGCAACGTAATGGCCATGTTTTTCAAAACGTACCAAAACTGCGCATGCCGAAGGTAGGAAACGGCTTAATATATAATTAATTAAATAACTGTGAATTTTTTTTGGGTGGAAGAAGGATATAATTTGTTTTATTCTCCGCAAAATTGTGTGTGGCTGGTATAAAGTTTAACCCTTTATTCATAAAAAACGTAAAGGGTTTATCATAAAAATATCCAACTATTAGAGCTTTATCCCCCAGCGGGTTAGGGGGTCAGAATATACCTGCGGTAGGTATGCCTGTCATAAACTAAAATACCAGATTCAAGGGGCTGTGTAGCGCAATCCTTCAGGTTGCCAGCGCAATATACAGCTTCTCCAAACCCAATTGTCAACCTCACCTATCCGCGGCGAATCCTGTTTCATTAACAACCGAAGCTCTGGCGGCCCCAAGCTCCTCATGGAACTGATGGTGGGGAGGGAGGGATGGTCTGAAGGTTTAATGTAGCCATATAAATCGTTCCCGAGATGTTCGGGCTAGCACCTTAATGGTGCTGTGTTACCGGAGCGTACCGGATCTGTATCCGGCAAAGGACCATCACATCGATAACGCTCCCCAAAGCCTTCGGGGAGCAAACCTTATCGCTACAACAACAACAACAACAACATAAGAGCTTTATAAATCTACTTAATTTTTTTGGACCAAAGGCGAAAGTATAAGTGAAAAAAAAATAAATTTTAAACTCATGTTGGACTTGAGTGTTTTAGCATATCCCAAGGACATACAATTTTGTAGAGGTTACGTAATCTAGGGGATCGTTTTTTCTATTTGCTTTCTGAAAATGTAAATCAATAAATTCCCTAAAAAATTTAAAGGATCATCTCAGTCATAATCTTTACTTAGAGCCACGCAGCCCACAGGAAATGAAACAAAAATAACTAACGCTGATACCAATGATAACTATTTGAAATTCGAATAAAACTAAGGAGATTAATTCCGTCATAAAACTGATATGATATAAAAATAAAAAGCTTTGTGTTCTCTGAAAAAAGAAATAGTTTCTTGCTCTGTTTATAGATTAGATTAGATCGTAGACTGTTTTTTTCGGGATTCGTAACATTCGAATTCGTAACATTGCTATGATGGATTGCGTGATTGGGCTGTTTATTTTAAATATTTTTCACGTTTCGTAAATTTTCTCCGTTGGCAAGAACTTGTAGAAAATTTCAAATTAAAGTGAAAACTTTACGTTCCGAGTGAATTCCCTGATGCCACTCTACGAATTTCGAATCTACTTATTTACTTTCGGAGACGTTCGGAAACACGGTCGTAACTTTCCCGAAAAAAACAGCCTACGATGGATTGCGTGATTGGGCTGAATTATGCTGAAATTGCTGCGCTTTATGATAAATCATTAGTCATTCCTCAAATATTATTTTCAGACGGCCAGCAATATATTTTTGGATGCTATACAAACATTACAATGTTGTCAGCAAACAAAGGGCGTACTAGGCGGAGCCGTGCTCTACCATAATAAGTATGTGAAAGTTGTTCATTTCATATTATATGTATTTGCTGAAAAACATTTTGTATCATATTCAATAATCTTATTCACTCTTCCCATAGAGTTGTCGCATCCCAATTGGGTGATGATATTACCAAACAACTTGTACTCACCGATCCATTGCATATACGTACCACAGCTGAACAAATACACATCAATGATTTCCATATACCTAATGGCGTACAAATGCTCATCGTTTATGTCGACGTACCACAATATAACCGATTATCCGCTGATGCACAACGCGCACAAACTTTACAAACAACACAACTGTCACAGGGTTTGCCGTCCTTTCAATATGCGAAACGTAAAATTAAACGGGATAAATCTTTATTATTCACTAATATACCAGAAGAAGGTAGCAGCAGTGTTGGTGGCGGTTCTTCTACAACAATTGGTGAAAATGTGGAGGAGTGTGTATCAGCCGCACCCGCCGCAGTGCCACCACAAACGCCTGCCACTATGCGTCCAAAATCCCTAATGATACGCCCTACACATTTGCCTTTGCGTCATCGCAATAACATGAGCAGCTCAATAGAGTTGCCGGAATCGGGTATTGCGTCTATAAATTTCGATGAAACGGATTCTTATCCAGAGTTTATTGGGCGCACTAGCGTTTGTTCGACGCCCATGACTGAGAATAAAGTGTTGCAAGTGGGGAATATTATGTCGATATGCGCAAATCCAGAGGTGGGTACAATAATTTTTTGTTTAATTTCTGAAGTAGATAAGCTTAAGGCTGCACGTCGAGTCACAGGTATAAAATTGTTGAAAGGCGTTTAGGAAATATTTAACGCATTTTTAGAACAAACGGTCAAAAAACTTCTCTTTATTGGAATGTGCTTAACTTGAAAATTATCAAAAAATACAAATATACTAGCAAGTCCAGCATTGCGATACAGCATAAAATTTTTACCGCTGTCAACCTTAGCCTTATGCAACTTATGTTTTATTTCTTCGAATGCAAAACAGCTGAACTTTGGAGAGTTTTACTGCCTCTTATTTAGATTGAACCTTGTCTACTCTAACTTTTGTACTCTAAACAGTCTAAGAAACTGTACTGGATGGATTTCCAATAGAGTACAGGAGTATGGGATGGCGGCCGTCGTGGTGTGATGGTAGCGTGCTCCGCCATCCACACCGAAGATCCTGGGTTCACGCCCCGGGAAAAGCAACATCAAAATTTTAGAAACAAGTTTTTTCAATTAGAAGAAAATTGTTCTAAGGGGGGTCGCCCCTCGGCAGTGTTTGGCAAGCACTTGGAGTGTATTTCTGCATGAAAAAAAAGCTCTCAGTGAAAACTTATCTGCCTTGCAGTTGCCGTTCGGAGTCGGCATAAAACAAGTAGGTCCTGTCCCCCAAATTTGTAGGAAAAAATTAAAAGGAGCACGACGCAAATTGGAAGAGAAGCTCTTCCTAAAATCTCTTCGGAGGTTATCGCGCCTTACATTTATTTTTTTTATTTGCCGTTACTAAAAAACCAACGTACTTTTTTGCTCGTTCGAAATGGGTTTATGTTGTGCCTTCAAACACGTTTCCTTTCCTTTCTGTTATCTCATATTATTAGCAAATAATTGTTTTATTTTTCAGGACGAAAATAACTCCAACAAACTTAAAACTCATAGCCACAATCCTCGGAACTCGCTAAAATTTGATTTTGAGAAATTCTTTCAAAACTTCATTGCCAATCCCAATAAACATATGGAACGACGCAACTCTTTCACCGATATACAAGATTCATTTAAAAAAATTACAAAGAAATTCTCGCTTAAACAATTCTCGCATAGCTTCAAGACAGATGTGAATCGCAACGGTAGCATTAACGGCATTGAAGCCACTGAATCGCCTGATTTTATCGAAAATGACGATGATGATGCGGAGCCCAACTCTGATAATTCTGATGAGAATAATCGTACTTCACGCACCATAACAGATCCCACCTATCCCGTTTTTAATGAGAATGGACAACCAATATCGCGTAGTCTTTTTCAGGAGTTTATTGAAAAATACTATCGTATTTGGGTAGAGAGCGGCAGCGGCAATGGCAGCACCAAAAAAGATATTGAAATTGCACAACTTATTGAGGAATTTAAAGAATTTGATAACGAGCTTAAAAAGTTGGATGAGTCCCTCAGGCAGGAAGGGGCTGAGAACTCTGTGACTACAAATGAAAGCACGACTAACACTGCACTCACCACATTAAAAGCAGATCGTAATTTAAATACAGATCCACCTACGTTTGCTGCTAAGACGCCATTGGATAAGAAATCACTGAGTCTTCCACTTAAGCCACTTACCGATACAGCAGCATCGGATGAACGTGAGCAGCCATTTGTTGCAGCAAGTCGCAAGCAGCCAGGTGGTGTGCCACTTACACCGCTTATGGCTAAGCTCTCAGTATTGGCATTGAATGAAGAGCATACGAGTAGTGCTTGGGATGCTAACACAGTGGAGATACAAACGCCGTTGAATACCAGTAAAGTATTTTCACGCCGCAGCTCATTAAAATGTGATGATGCATTAGATGCGCTAGCAACATTACCCGCTAACAATACACAAAAAAGTTCATCGAGTGGTTTGAAACGTTTGGAATTGTATATGTGTGGGTCAACAAAATATGACGTTGTTGCTATTGATGGAGGAGGGAACTGCGCGCCAACAACCTGTTGTGCAGAAAATGGTAAGCATAATTTTAAGTTAAAAAGGCAAATATTTAATGAAACATTCAGACCTTATGCTTATTAAACCGTTAGAGCTGAACTAGATAAACACATTTTTTGAGACTCTTCGCTTTGCGGCTTTGGCACGGCTTTGCCGCTTTATTCGCAACAAATTTAGATCGACATGCTTTTCGGTTTTCTTGCAGCATCTTAATGTTAATGATCCGTCAAAATGAAGGCAAAGTATAAAGTGTTATACATGCCATCTTAAAGTAGCCGCACGAAACATGCAATTTCGACAGGGCGTGAAGCATCAGCACTACAGCCGAGGGAGAAACGAGTCACCCTGGCCCAACGTCGTTCTCGTTACTGTAACAGGTTAAAATCAGAATCAACCCCGGTATACGTAATGTATGTCCTGCATGCGATGTGTCCCCACATGACACCGACCATCCTTTCAAGTGTATTATGGAACCTGCGCCTCTAACACCGATCTCCCTATGGTCCGCCCCTGTTGAAACAGCCAGTTTCCTTGGACTCCCGTTAGAGGACTTTGATGACTATTTTTGAGTGGTCCTGCCCATTGAATGGGGGAAGCACTATTAACACAACAACAACTACAGCCAGTTATACTCGCACAAAAGTCCTAAATAGAGTTTAACCGGACCAAAGAAGGTTCGCTATTTCATATACCCCTGCTTGATTCGTCACGCTTCCTCGATAAATTTACGTTCTTACTTAGCAGGAGAAGTACTGTTACAACTAGAGCGTACGATTTCTCGAAACTTGGTCGAGAAGAGATTTCTCGCGAAACTCGCCTTCTCGCTAGATTCTCGTATTACTCATAATACTCGCGAGCTTCTCGACATTCAATTTAAATCGATTCATTGGCTTTTTTATATAGAGTTACGATTCTGGAGCACAAGCGAAAATTTCCACAAAACCACAACTAAAAACACCAAAATGTATAGAATACTGCCAATGCAGCGTCTGAATTGAAAATCGAGAAGCTCGCTAGTATTACGAGTGTTTCGAGATTCGAGAATCTCGCGAGAAGCCGTGTTCTCGATGTCTCGGGTCTCGCTTGTGTTCGAGAGGAAATCGTAAGCTCTAGTTACAACAACAGCAGGGTAGGAAAATAATTAAATTGTGTGAGATGCAATTCTCTAAGGGGGCAGGTGAAAGGGTATTTCATTTATATAGATTTTGTCTAACAAAAGCACTAATAAACCTTACCGAAGAATGTATCTCTGAATATGGAGCTAGTGACCTTCATCGCTCTTATAATTCACAATTTCAAAATGATCTCTTAGTGAGGAAGATAACTGCCTAAATTGTTTTACACTAGATACAAATTTATATATTTACATAGTTATTGCAAATTTATGCGTTTTTAAGGTTATCGTAAATTTGACCTTTTTTGATTAAGAATATTTGTTTTCATAAATTTTCCAGTTCGATATTTGCGTTGCAAAATTTCCTCATATGGAATCACATTTAAATCAAACACTTAACATAAATGTTGAGGGCGATAAGCGTGAAGGCGGCTATAGTTTCATGTGTATCGATGCGAAATGGGATACATTAGAACGTCATGGACCCTGGAATCCATTAGAATTGAATACGATGGAAGGTATGCATCAAGATTTACAATCAAGCGGTATAATCACCGATTTGACTTTGAGGTAAGAAATTAAGAAAAATTTTTACTACGATATTTATTATGATGCTTTGCTAGTTGCTTGAAGCTAGGCCAATGAGGCTCAGCTTGAGTTGACTCCATATTTAAAAATATGTGTAAATTAGAAAATATTAAAATTTACGTTAGCTGAGCCATTAAAAGGGGAGCTATAGATTTGATGGCGAAAAACATATACTCAAAACATAAAACATACTTACCATTCAAAAACTTAACGCAATATTTACATGCTGTTAAAATAGCAACAATAGGCACTCCTTAACACAGCAAAGGTATGCCGAGAGACCTCGCCCAATGTGGGGCGTTAGCCAGAGCCAAACTTCGGTAGCTAGCCTGTGGGACGGGAGGATCTGAAGGTATTTCTTAGAATAGAAAACCTTGGAGTCCAGGTTACCAATTAATCAATGCTTTTGAGGAATCTGCTGACTATATGCAGTTCTGACCAACTATAAGCTTCTTTGAAAGTTGTGAGCTGTTGTATTGCTGAAGTGATAATGAAGTCACCGTTTTTAAGGTAAAAGTAAAATGCTTTGTGCGGTGACATTGGAGGAAACCGTTAGGTACCAGAATCCGGGAGCTATGTTATAAAACAACTCCCTCCTCTTGGCAAATACAAGAATCTCTCTAGGGCCTAGTCTACTTGCTGCTTCTAGATCTTATATCTGTGACACTCCTAAAAGCTGGAGTCTTAGAATGCTAAGCGCTTAAAACGTGTTTAATCGTTTCCTCCTTCGATTCTTCCTACATTTGCGACCACTGACCAGTCCAAATTTATAAGCATGTGGTGCCAGAAGCTAGTGTCCAGTCAGAATACCCATAATGAGCCTACTTTTGAGCCCTCTTAATGATTTCAGTGATAATAGTAATTGTAAGTTTAAGAATGTAAGATCCGCGCATGATCATCACCACCTTGCAGCCCCGCGCTTGGTTTTACGTCTTTCCTGCCGTCGATTATGAGCAACTTTCGCCTTCTTTTATTCACGCCCAATCTAATTGGGACGTCTACGGTCAGGGCCGGTGTAACCCTCAGCGGGGGACCTAGGCAACCATCAATTTGGGGGCCCTTTTCACGTCCGTTCCCTTCTTTTTTCGATTAAAAAATACAAACTTATAGCTTTCATAAAAATGTTATTGTCACAATGTAATAATATCAACAAAAATACTATCTACATTTTAAACATGTCGTTTTCTACATTTGTTTTCGGCAAATTCATCAATTATATGTTGTTGTTGTTGTGGCGATAAGGTTGCTCCCCGAAGATTTGGGGAGTGTTTTCGATGTGATGGTCCTTTGCTGGATACAGGTCCGGTACGCTCCGGCAACACAGCACCATTAAGGTGCTAGCCCGACCATCTCGGGAACGATTTATATGTCCACATTAAACCTTCAGGCCATCTCTCCCTCCCCACCCCCAAGTTCCATGAGGAGCAGGTAATAACCTACCTACAGCAGGTAATAATTGTTTTCTGTTTTCCTCGAAATCATTGAACTTTTCACGGAACCATCCGTACAAAAAAGCACACGTTTGCAAATCTGCTTTTTCACTTTGCAATGACCTACTCACTGAACGCATAGCAGTCACTCTGTTCCATACATGTATATTGCTACAAAAGGCTAGGTACATTCCCAAACATCAGAGTGCCGATTGCTGTTTAAACGTTTTTGTTTTTGTATTCAATAATCGAATGTAACTAAATTTCAATTTTTTCTTGTCACACTTATGCTGCTACAATCACAAAAATTTTATAGGCTCTCTTGTTTTGATTTCGAATTCAAAACACATTGCGAGCATTTTCTATTAGCAATATAGGAGTATTACATATATGCTCTGTTCCAAAAATAACCGAAATTTTTCAAAATAAAAAGCAACCAGTGAACATTTTGAGATAATTATTTTTTTATTATTCAATATATTCTCCTTTCACTTCGATACACTCATTTGCACGCTAATACAATTTGTCAAATGAGTCGGAAATGTCCTTTTTAGAACCTTGTCTAGTTCGTCGGTCGTCGCCTTTTGAATGCGGTCAATTGAGTTTTATTTATTTGAGTAAAAATTATTTTCAGTTCTGATTATATTTTTCTTTCACTCTCTAGAATTTTATGTTTGTAAGAAAATCTTAGAAGTCTTTGCCCCAGACAACTGGCTATTCTATACTATTCTGCCTACTGGTTAATCCGGCCCTGTCTACGGTTGATGCTGCGAAGGATGCCCCCTCTTTAGCTAGTTTATCCGCTTTTTAATTCGATCTATTCCCATACGAGCAGGGGACCGATATAAATGTACATTTCTCCCTATACAGATGAATAAATATTTTAGGCATGCTGCAGTTGTTATTGCATTAGTATAACCCATCAAAGAAAAGTCATTAGATTCTTCTAGCGGGCGTCCCAAGAAGCTAATGGCTTCAACAATGTTGGATTATACAGAAATTGCTGTTAGAGGCGTTGTGCCACATAGCGATTGAAAATATTGTTTGTGTCCTGTGCAGACTTTTACATACAGTATATATGTATGTATGTACATGAACTTTGTCGGAATTGAATCTATGTAACTACGAAATGGCATGCATTGGACATGCGGCGGTGAAATTTCGTCATATATAGAAAGTGTGAGCCTGCTTTCGGAAAAACTGCACCCAAAAGATAGGAATGACAGTTCATGTCTCTGTATATACAAATTTTACAATTACATACAAGAAGAAGTACTTCAATTTTCGAATGGCATAGTCTAAAATGTCGAATGTTTCCAGTTTCTCTTAAGTTTTTACAGGTGCTGAAACTGTTATTCCTTTTTGTAATATAATTCCTTGCAAAACTATTAATTTTGGACTTTAAATATATTTGGATCAAGATAAAAATTATTTTCGGATTTTTATTTTTTGAGTCCGATAGAACTAGTTAAACTCGGACTTTTAAAAATAAAAGTCCCGCTTGATCACAAAGAAACTGCTTATCCGAATTAAAAATTTTTTTTTACTTTTATATATGGACCTTAATGAAAAAATAAAGAGGATGCATGATTCGACATGATATTGCTATAGGGATACCTGGGAACTCAAACATTTTCACCAATTTTTTGACCACGACTTTTTCGACTCCGAAAAAAAAATTATTATTTTCCGTCCTTGGATTTTTAGCCTTATGTGCGCTTAAAAAATCGTTAAAAATTTGGTCCCCTACGGAATTGAGCTTAAGACTGTAGACACACTGCTTATTATTTGGTAACTTTTGAAAAAACTTGTTTTTCCATCTTGAGAGCTCGATACAACTGTTGAGTGTTTTTAGACCAGCGCGCAGTGCACGGACTTTTAAAAAGAGAATGTTGGTAGACGAAAAATTAAAATAGTGGTAGAAGTTGGTAGATTTTTTTCCAAGAAATCAATATCTACGGTTTATATTTGTACAAAACAATTCATAATTTATTATAAAACAAATAAAGCACATTTCACGGAAATAACACTTAAAAAAACAGGAAAATACATGTAAATTTGTATATACATAGCTTATGCGTATATGATACTTGCTTTTTTCCTTTATTTCGAGCTTGAAATATTAACGAAAATTTACCGAAACGTCTAATTACAACAACAATTTTCCAATGTACCAAAAATACTGTCACAAAATAATTACTTTTTTTATTTTCGTTCAAAATTATTCACAAAAAACTGATTGGTTAGTGTCACCACTTAATGTTATTTGGATGTGCTCGGCAATCAAAAACGTTTACCTAATGATCGCAGGATTTGGTTTCAATGCGAATATATTGAAATGTTGGTAGATTTTTTGACTTTGGTGGTAGAAGTGTAGAAAATGAAAATGGGCTAAAAAGTTGGTAGATCTACCAATAAAGTGGTAAAGTCCGTGCACTACCAGCGAGGATCCATGTTGATTTTATCTTAAACTCCAGTGGTGTTCAGACTCGAGTTTTTACAGAAGCGATAACTATTATCTTGTTTGGTTGATTTTCCGACAGGGTGGATAAATGATGTATATTGGAACGATTTTCCGTCATCCCTTGTCAAATTTGGTTTTGAGACAAACCGGTTTCGGCGTTGTGCCATCATCAGTGTCGATTTTCGTTCTGATCTGTTGTTGTCATTTGTCCTGTATTTATAGTTCGTAGGTATATGAGCAGGTATTGTCAAATTGATGCTTGTGTATATTTAGTTATGTGTATGTGCCGTGTGTTCGTTCAGAACCGAGGGTGGTTTACTAATCGATTTGTGTGGCTGACTGGGGTAGGTAGAAATCTGTGATTTTAGTCGTTTGACCTTCTTTGTCGGTTTTTTTGTTTTGGTGTGTTAATTGTTTTGTGTTTATTTGTTGTTGTGTGTTTGTCTGTTGTACCTGTGTGATTAAGTTGTTTCCTGTAAACAAGTTTTAAAGGCTCGAATATTGTGTCAGAAATTGTGTTTATCTGTTCGTTTATTATTCTACCGTCGAATGTTTTCTGTTTGTAGATATCCATGTTTTCGAGTACGTTGAGACGTCGGCCCTTTTCTTGTATGTGAAGAACCCTAACTGTTTTATTGATGTTTGCTGGGGAACATTCATTCTCGACCATGTGATTCGCGAAGTTAGACTCGGGTATATTGTTTGGATTCCGTATATTTTTGTTGTAATCTCTAATATGTTCTCTGAACCTCGTTCTTATTTGCCGTCCTGTTTGTCCTATGTAACTATGCTGCATCCCAGGTAAGCTTGTATACGCCGTGGCTGCTAAACGGATCCTCTGAGTTAATGTTAGTTCTTAGTTTTCGCCCGAGATTGTTCGATGTTAACTATTAGGTACAATGAAAGAAAATCCTTTATAAACATTCTTGGATAATGAAGAATTTTTCTTATTTCTTTCTAGATCTCACGACACGGTTTTTTATGGCTACAAATGTGGACGTGCGGAATTTTTCTATAAAATAGCAGCACATCCAACCAGTGGCATACCTCCACCCTCGGATCCTATGGGAAATGTAGCAATGCGCGCCAAAAAGCAATTGGAACGTGATCATTCGTATATTTTATTTTAAATTTTTGAAAGAATTCTGAACATTCATATTTAGTGAAATGGGAGGAAGAAGAAAGGTATGCAATTAATTTTTCTTTATTTCAAACAGTAGTGATACTCGAAAATTAGTATTATGTAGTGAAAACCAAAAAAAAATTGCTTAAGGAGGCCTAGCGTCTTTAAAGTATACTTACTCGACACTAGAAATTGACTAAAATCTACATATACTTAAGTGTTCGGTTATATTAAGTGCAGGAAGTATCACTGATGACCTGATATGAAACTTCTCGCTCTCTGAGAGCGCGTGAAAATGTGCATTTTTTTTTGATATTGGCCATAGATGCCATCATGCTCAAAATCAAATTTGGGCATTTCAGAATAACTTTGGGTTATTTTACATAGTAAAGGTTTAATTTATGATTTTCACCGAAAATTTACTCAAGATTGTCAAATGGGATTTCAAAAAACTCGAATTTTCGTCAGGATTAAAAATCCGAAGAAAAAAATAACCCTTTTTCACCCGTGGAAAATTTATCAGTGACAACACCTTTCATCGAAGGGCTGCACACGAAACGGGTTTTGGTAGCAAGTTTTGATTGGTGAAAAAGTCAGCTTGTTAGCCTTCGCATTGATGTAAATGGATTCATAAAGGCCATGTTTTTGTGGAGCGTTGCGACATTCCATTTTTGACAGCTGAGATAAACTGTAGGTATACGTATAACGCAACATGTTTAATTAACAGCCTTTGTGGACGACAACGCAGATACTTCATCAAGTGATCTAATTTCGTAATTTCTTATAAATTTTTTGCGTTTTTTATTGTATGTGGATATACATATGTATGTACATAAACGTTTTGGACCCATCAAAGTGAAAAAAGGGGCTAGCCGTTCATTGACAGCAACAAAGCAAAGCAACGCAATCGAAATATATTATTCATATTTTTTCACTTACCTACCACAAAATCTTTCTACAAAACTTTGCCTTTTTTATAAATTTTAATAAGTTTTTATCAGCTTACTTGCTGATTTATTTCAAAATAATGAAACCGAACGGATTTCTTGGAGTTTTTTTTGCGTATTTTAGGCAACTCTATAGCCATCTGATGTTCAAGACCCATTCCTGGAAACGAATTGAGAGAGAATGAATGTTTCGTATCAGGTCATCAGTGGGAAGTATACCGTAAGAAGAATATTGAAGTTGATTTTTTAAATAAATTTTGATTTATGTATGTTGTTAGGGAAGTAAACTCTGAAAGTGAAAAAAATATAGCAAACGAAATTCGATGCTGGTTTCAAACTCAGCACAAAATACTCCTTTCGTAATGTAGGACTTATACCTTAAACCTAGCTACTTTGTAAAAAAATGTTTGGATTATTTTATATATCTTTTACAAGTATTTGCGTTGTAGTATTTTGTTCTAATTTAAAATGCAATGGCAAAGATGAGTGATACCCAGTGAAGTAGAAATAAGAAAACACATTTAAAAGTTTATTGTTTTGGAAAATCCACATATTTTCATTTCCCGTTATTAAGTTGGTAAAAATTCATTTGCAATATAGTTTACATATTTTGTTAACATTAGTAGAAGATTTAAAACAAATATTTTTTATGTCACCTCGCTTGTTTAAATTATAACATTTAAAAAAAAATATGAAAAGCTTTATTTGTTAGTCCGGTCAATGTGGACATTCGGTGGCGCAAAAGTTACAACAAGCTGAAAATCAGCAAAATTGTTTTAAATATAATTATAAATAAAATTTAGAAACTCCTCACAATTCCAGTGGAAAAAATTTTATTCAAGGTAAAAGTTCACAAAAATACTTTCCGCGATTGTAGATCATACGATTATCCGCAAAAAATGTCTCGATGACTTTTTTTCCTACGAGCCCCAGTTTCTGAGATATTACGATTCAAAAAGTTGTAAAAGAACGGATCGTCATAATATGCATACGCTAAGTACAGTACCTCATTGGTGGCTTGATTCAGAACTTTTACAAATTTTTGGACGTTTTTATACTCAGCTGAGCAGAGCTCACAGAGTATATTAATTTTGTTCGCATAACGGTAATCCGTAACGGCATAAACTAATCGAAATAGATATAGACTTCTATATATCAAAATGATCTGGGCGAAAAGAGAAATTCATTTAGCCATGTCTGTCCGTCCGTAAACACGATAACTTGAGTAAATTTTGAGGTATCTTAATGAAATTTGGTATGTAAGTTCCTGGGCACTCATCTCTATTTAAAATGAACGAAATCGGACTATAACCACGCCCACTTTTTGTATATCGAAAATTTCGAAAAACCGAAAAAGTGCGATAATTCATTACCAAAGACGGTTAAAGCGATGAAACTTGGTAGGTGGGTTGGCCTTATGACGCAGAATAGAAAATTAGTAAAATTTTGGACAATGGGCGTGGCACCGCCCACTTTTAAAAGAAGGTAATTTAAACGTTTTGCAAGCTGTAATTTGGCAGTCGTTGAAGATATCATGATGAAATTTGGCTGAAACATTGCTCCCATTACTATATGTGTGCTAAATAAAAATTAGCAAAATCAGATGACGAACACGCCCACTTAAAAAAAAATGTTGAAGTCAAATTTTAACAAAAAAATGGAATATCTTTACAGTATATAAGTAAATTATGTCAACATTCAACTCCATATGAGGTGCAACAAAATACAAATAAAAGAAAATTTCAAAATCGTGGCTCCGCCTTTTTCATTTAATTTGTCTAGAAAACTTTTAATGCCATAAGTCGAACAAAAATTTACCAATTCTTGTGAAATTTGGTAGGGGCATCGATTCTATGGCGATAACTGTTTTCTGTGAAAATGGGCGAAATCGGTTGAAGCCACGCCCAGTTTTTATACACAGTCGACCGTCTGTCCTTCCTCTTGGTCGTTAACACGATAACTTGAGCAAAAATCGATATATCTTTACTAAACTCAGTTCACGTACTTATCTGAACTCACTTTATCTTGGTATTAAAAATGGGCCAAATTCGACTATAACCACGCCCACTTTTTCGATATCGAAAATTTCGAAAAATGTAAAAAATACCATAATTCTATACCAAATACGAAAAAAGGGATGAAACATGGTGATTGGATTGGTTTTTTGGCGCAGAATATAACTTTGGAAAAAACTTTGTAAAATGAGTGTGACACCTACCACATTAAGTAAAAGAAAATGAAAAAGTTCTGCAGGGCGAAATCAAAAGCCCTTGGAATTATGGCAGGAATACTGTTCGTGGTATTACATATATAAATAAATTAGCGGTACACGACAGATGATGTTCTGGGTCACCCTGGTCCATATTTTGACCGATATCTCGAAAACGTCTTCACATATACAACTAGGGACCACTCCCTTTTAAAACCCTCATTAATACCTTTAATTTGATACCCATATCATACAAACACATTCTAGAGTCACCCCTGGTCCACCTTTATGGCGATATCCCGAAACGGCGTCCGCCTATAGAACAATGGCCCCACTCCCTTTTAAAGTACTCTTTAATACCTTCCATTTGATACCCATGTCATACAAACACATTCCAGGGTTACCCTAGGTTCATTTTCCTAAATGGTGATTTTCCCTTATTTTGTCTCAAAAGATCTCAGCTGAGTATGTAATGTTCGGTTATACCCGAACTGAGCCTTCCTTACATGTTTGTAGATAAATTTATGATCATAACTTTTGCATATACATATACATATTTTTATGATAAGACATACGTGTTGCTGAAAATCGTGAAAAACTAATTTTGGTTATCTTTGATCTTGAATGAAATTTTTTGCACACACTGGAATGTTGAGGAGCTTCGAAATTTTATTTATTTTCAGTTTGTTGGAACTTTTTGCATCACTTCTCTTATTTTTTGGTCTAATTTGATTGGGCTATTGTGCAATAACTCCTAAATGTAACTTAAAATATTCTATTAAATTTATCGCATATTATCATTTAGCGCGTAGATAAGACAGAGGGTTAACGATAGAAGAGGGATAGAGAGAAAGAGCGAATGATAGTGTATATGTTGTTTTTTTTAAGCTTTAATATTGTACCTTCAAACTGTCCATTAATGCTTTTTTCTTGTAAAAAACGCATTCAATACTTATTGCGTCGCATCAGATAGTTTTAAATCTCAAGATATGACTTTGAGATGAAAATAAAATGAAGCTTTTATCATTAACACACTTATTTAAATACATTCTCAATGTATACATTATACATATATGCATAGGTGTAGTAAAAGTAGTAAATATGACGTGCCAATTACATATGCCATTCCATTATATAAATACATACATATATATATATATATATATATATATATATATATAATAATGCATAAGTTTTATTGTGAAGGGAACCGAAAAAGTGGAAAAGAGGTTTAAATGAAAAATGCTTTTATGAGCTAAGATTTTAAACTGTTTTATTTTTTTTTAATACCAATGTACAAATACTTCATTATCATAATCAGTCATATCATCAGAAAAACTCATGTTTTTGCCGCCCGCAAAATTAACGCTGTGCAATTAGTGATAAGAAAATGCTGAAATATGGAAAAAGGGGAAGTAACGTAAAGGGAACGTATAAAAAAGAGAGTGAAGAGAAATACGAAGAGAAAGAGATGGATAGAGAAAACAAGCAAGCGGGAAGGGAAGCGATAGATTAGTTTGCGGGAGGGACATAGGAATCAAAATACCGTTTTCACGTCAATGGGGTCCAAGTACATGTGTGCTGTGAAAATAAAAATGAGAAAAATGTATGGATTGAAATAAACGAGGAGAAAAGAAAGGTAATAAGTGTGATATGGAGTGGGAAAAAATATCGAAAAGAGAGTTTGGGTAGTGGGAACAGGCGGAAAGGGAGAGAAAATTGTCGATAAAATTATCTGTTTGATTGAAAGAGGAACAGGAATAAAGAAAATGGAATGTGATTAATAATTGGAAAGCGACTGGGAGATAATAGGTGATATAGGAACGGTAAAGTTAGAGAGATTCAAAATCAATCGCACATTGAGGCGAAAATATGTTCCATTAAGGATAGGAACAGTTCATGTTAAACTGAAAGACTTGATTGATAAGGTTCCATCTTCCGGGTAAATGACTTTGCCGAGTTACGCGCTGTAAAGCTCGTTCTGAGAGTCCCCACATTACACCATTACATTACGTCTCAACAGTCAACACCGCTGAAACTGCTAGTTTCCTCAGACTATTGTTGGAGGATGATAATTCACCAGTGTTTACACCTATTCGATTGGGGGAAGCACTGTTACAAGAAGAAGAGATGCACAAGATAAAACTAATTTGACAAAAGTGGTAAAAAGGAAATAACAAAATGCTTTAACAACAAAGTTACAGAGAATTTTCCATGCTTAAATGCAGATAAGTCTAATTTTGACTGATGACTTTTTCCACTTAGGTTAATCACAGTCTACTTGGTGACATATTATGCCGGGTCACCACCCTGCGGCTGCCGGGTTGTGGAGGTTTGGTTTGTCAAAATGCTCCTAGTATATTTCCGCCATGAAAAGCTTTTCGTAGAAAATTTGTCTGACTTGCAGATGCCATTCGGAGAAGTAAATCCGAGCCAACTAAGCAAGTTCTGAGGCGGCTATTAAAACTATTTATACTTAAATTAAAGTGCAATGTTTGTTTCAATAATTGTTTGCTTTATACATATAAATGATTCATCGCTCCACAGCTTACTTAAACAAGATATGTACATACCTATTGTTAACTTATGTAAGACGAGAATATCATTTCAACAGTTAAAAAAATTATATGCACATATGTATAATTTTAGTATATTTTATTCTTATTTTTTAATTAATGAAATATGTTTGTAACTGTGCGTGAATTTTGAAAGCTCAACATGAAGAAAAATTTAAACAAATTTAAAAAACTAAGCGTAGTTTAAAATGATATTGATGAATACGAGTGGAGTGTACACCTATGACGTTTTTTTGGATTAAAAAATAGAAATTATTATAGCTAAATATTATAGTTCTCTTTATTTTGGAGGTATATTTTTAAATACATAAATCACATGGAATCACATAAGTTTAAAAGCTGAAATTTAACGCAATAAAACATAACGCGGCTGATAACAATTCCAGCCTAATTTCAAAAAAATTTAACCCGAATAAGATTAGATAAGTGATGGAAAATGCTATCTTACTCCGGGGTTTTTGTTTGCTATTGCTCCGGCTCTGAACATGCACAGAACATGGAGCAGAACTGTAGCATAAAAAAGTGACAGCATTTCTTTGCTCTGCTCGAGCTACGTCGATTTCAGAGCAGAGCATATAGATGAAAGAAACCTCCAACGAAATGCTATTTGTAGCATGTAGAATGAAAAAATTTTATGTTATTTGCTACCTCGCACTACTACTTGTCTACAACAACTTCCAATGAAACTTGGGAACAGTTAGTGTTCCGATGAAATAACAATAACAACGAAAATAAGAAGCTACAAAAACAATTTAAATACCTTTAAATAAAACCACAACAAAACAACATCACTACGCTACATCAGCTACAAAAACAAGAGAAATAACAAAACTATATAACAATACTGAACAGAGCAAATAGCATTGCATTTTTTTTGAGTGCTCCCGCTCTGCTCTGAAATAACACGCAGCTTGTGGCAGAGCATAAGAAATGCTATCACTTTTTTTTGATACGGCTCTGCTCTATGCTCTGTAGCAAATGCAAACACTGGATAAGGTTGTGTGCGAGCTGACCTAAGGCTGTGTCCGAGTTTGCCTAAATTTCTACCTAAATAGGGAAAAACCTAAATCACTGGAAAACTGTCGGCAAGGCAGTGCAAAAGAAAAATTTAGAATTTGTATGAGCATACTTTTCAACCTAAATTCAAATGTCAAATTTCAAAAACAAAATATTGTTTTTTCAATATTGTATATGCAAATAAATGGCTCTTGTCCATTCAATTTAAGTAAATCATAGATCATAGAGCGATGATCCCTGCTGCGGTTAAGGTCCGATCGATTGTACGTGATGGTGAGCTCAATTTTGTTCAAGCTGATGTTAGCTACACAAGAATTGGATCCTTCTCAAATATGGACCGCAATCTGAACATATTTGGCAGCCAGTGCACTAATTGCCCTAAAGAAGTTATTGGAGGCGTACCAACATCACAGTATTGAATTCGAGATTGTGGAAAAGGTCATTGTGCCCGTGCTCCACTATGTCCGAAAAAAGCCTTATAAAACGGAGCCACTGCATTTTCTTGAACTGCTATCTTGTGATAGGTGCTTACCGCGGACCCTAATTGACCTCTGTTCTTTTTAAGGGTGAAAACGCATCAAAAATACCAAATTTCCCGTATTGTTATTATTTTCTTAGCAGAAATAAACAATTTAGGTTTTCAAATCAACTCGCACAGTTTTGACGGCTTTTTCCTAAATTACTGCAGTGCTGGAAAGTTCCAGTGGAATATTAGTTTAGGTACCTAAAATTTAGGCGAAACTCGCACCCAGCCTAAATCATAAGTGGAATACTCATTGTAAAATTGCAGTTACGGCAACTTCATAACGATCCATGGTACACGCCCATAATTCTTATAATAATAATAGTCCCATGCCAATTTACTCAAAATCGCAACAATAAGGAAAGCCAGCACACCATTTAGCAAATCTAATGGATATATTTTTGGTTCTTCTTCCGGTTTGCACACATCCTGTGGCGTTAACGCTAACACATTGGCGCGACGCATCGGTTTGCTGTTCTTGTAAACGCAAGTTATATTATTTGCATCACGCATTATTTCTATATATTTCATGAGGATCTCACGAAAGCGCAATGTAAAAATACAAGTACATTGCCAGGGATTGTCGCTTAGTAGCAAGAGATTCGCATTCGGATTATCGTCCAGTGCATTATCGAGCGCATAAACGGGAATCTGTGGAAGGGAATGATTAGATACAATTAGACGACATAGAAATATTAATTGAACATGATAGAGTTGTATGTATTTTGATATACCTTCTTATATTTGACTATGAATACACCTAACTCATTACTCATTTCCAGATTTTGTATTTGTTACCTTTTTAAATTTATTTCGATATAACAAGGCCTTATGACATTTTTTACCTTTTGTAATTTATTTCCACGTAAACTGAGCAAGCGAAAATGCTCGAACCAATAGCCCCCTTCCAGCACATCAATGCTTGAAATACGATTGTTGTCCAAATGAACATCAACAACATTTTGATAGCTGGGATTGTCTAGAAGAGGTAGAACATCTGAGATCTAAACGAAGGTAATTAAAGTGGGTTTAAATACAATTCATATTATAAACTTGCCTCATTATTATTCAAATACAGCGTTGTTGTATTTGCCGGTATATAACTAGGCATCGCCTGAAATTGTAGATTACTACAATTTATGGTATAAAGCGGAATGTGAGTCTTGGGAATGATGTGATGCATTGTGCAGGAACAGTTAAGTAATCCACATGTGATTGACACTCCGTGCGCAACAGCTGAAGGGAAAAATAGATTACATTGACGATAAGAATTTTTGAGTCGTTTCATATATGTATATAGGGAAGAATCAAATCTGTCAGATCAATGGCAATGAATCGCTGGTTTTAAAGAACTGCAAACGAGCAGAGCTTATACAGCTCCTCATTGTAGAAAATGTTAAAGTAATTTTATTTTGGCGGCCATCGTGGTGTGATGGCAGCGTGCTCCGCCTATCACACCGAATGCCCTGGGTTCACACCCCGGGCAAAGCAGCATCAAAATTTTAGAAATAAGGTTTTTCAATTAGAAGAACATTTTCTAAGTGTTTGGCAAGCACTCCAAGTGTATTTCTGCCATGAAAAGCTCTCAGTGAAAACTCATCTGCCTCGCATATGCCGTTCGGAGTCGGAGCATAAAACAAATAGGTCCCGTCCCGCCAATTTCTAGGAAAAATTAAAAAGAAGCACGACGCAAATTGGAAGAGAAGCTCGGCCTAAAATCTCTTCGGCGGTTGACGCGCCTTACATTTATTTATTTTAATTTTATTTTGTTATACCAAGGACCTACCACTTTATAGCCCATCACAGTCATCATGTTACGTTCTTTATACTTTTTATCCGCACAAATGATCTCTTCACGATCAGCAATCAATGCACCCTTTTCGGGTATCAAAAGCCATTTAAAGTTACGCGTACAATTCCAAGGATTGCCTATGAAAGAACTAAGGTATATTTAAATATTGTCAGGCATTTTCTGTGAGATACAAAAATTTGGTACTTGCCAGCTAAGTATAGCTTTTCAAAATAGCGCGGCAGTAATAAAGGACCGTCCAACTGTACCAGTTGATTCCAACGTAAATCGACGACACGCAATGCATGAACGCGTTTAAATGTTCGGGGGTTTATTTGAGATAAATTTGTCCAGGATATGTTGATCGTCTAAGTAAAGAAACAAAAGCGAAAACTAAATATTTAAAGCCTCTTAATAGAGTCTACCATTGAAGTATAACGTGACTGTATACCTGATGAATAACTTCAACTTACGGTCTATTTGAGATAAATTTTCTTCTAAAGAAGAAACTAAGTTATTTTGAAGCATACCTGCAGATAAAGCATTTCTGGAAAATCATAAGCAATTTCGCGCAAATCACTGTATTCGATAGTGAGTGAACGTATTCTGGGAAATGGCTGAAGATCCGTGAGTGGATTAAAAACACGTTCAGGCCAACCGCAAAAGATGATCTCTTCCAATCGACGCACTTTGAGATCGCTGGTGTTATGACGAAAAGTAAGCAATCATTTTCATTATAAAGTTTTTCGTTCTTCTATGTATTTTTATTTCGGGTTATACCAACTTACGGTATTGTTGGCAAATTGTTTAGACCGCCATAACAACGTAACGCACCATAACGTCCATAACGTGTACATTACCTACCGCAGCTTCGGGTGCACGTTTCCAATCCACACAAGTGAAATTATGTTGATAACTATGTGAAATATATTCGCCATTTACTATCCTAATAAAATAAAAATATTTAATACCAAAAAGATGGAATTCAGCAACAAAATTATAAAAAAAAATATTAACGATTCTGTAATACATTTTTACTAACTTTTTTAAGATATTCGCGAACGAGAATTTAGCTAAAAATTCACACTTTATTAAATATTCCATTAGTTTTTATCAGCTTTTCTAGCTAAATAAATGTTGAGTTTATTAGCGGATTAGCTGCCAGTATATTCCATTTAAATTATGACCCATGCATGTTCCTAGTCATAAAGTCATAAAGTATGTGCTTAAGTTAGTTGCAGCTTTTTTATCAAATAGCTCTTAGGAAGTTATGTCATAAAGCTGAAACTTAGCACTCGTTAGATTTGTTATATTATTATTGTGCGATAAATCGCATCGTTAAAAGCTAGTGCGTTCCATTACTGAAGAGATTTTGAAATCGCGTCGAAGTGATGCAGAACTGCTTCAGAAAAAGGTCACGAACTGAACCCGTATTGATTTGGGAAACAGTCTTCTTTTGATCACAAACATTTTCTAGAAGTATTTTAGAAAGGTTACCAAAGTGACAATATATGATCTCAATATGGGCCCGGAACGCCCAAACTGAACGAGGATCGATACCTCAAACGGTCTTTATACGTTTGCAAAATGATCCCGACCGATCTTAAAAGTATACGATGTGATGATCCTTGAGACCGTTTTGGTTCTCGTATCTTGATATGAGTACTTAAGTATTCTTTTTTCAGTGTTCAGAAGTGGGTTTAAATCTATCAACATTTTTTCTACTGTGAGCAGTCCATTAATAACAAAAGCATAAATGCTCAACCTACGAATATGTTATTGTATAGCTAGTTACGAATCGAACAGCTTATGAAAAGCGAAAAAATTATTTGGTACACGATCTTGCTCGATATCAAATTACGGAAAGCCGCCCCTGCAGACTGCCATTACTTAACGCCCAGCTTCAAGTATAAAGAACTAACAGTTGATTGCACACTAAATAGCAAAGTATGCATCCAAAATGGCGGCCGCCGTGGTGTGGTGGTAGTGGGCTCCGCCTACCACTTCAAAATCTTAGAAACAAGTTTTTTCAATTAGGAGAGGAGTCGGCATAAAACATTTAGGTCCCGGCCCGCCTATTTATAGGAAAATTAGAAGGAGTACGGCTCAAATCGGAATATGAAGCTTGGCCCAAAATCTCTTCGGAGGTTATCGCGCCTTACATAATTTTTTTTTGTTATGCATCCAAAAGCCAATGGAGCTTGTCGCACTTCTCTCACGCGGCCCCATTTTAAACCTGCTTCCGATCGACTTGCATATTCTATATACATTGATATAAGACACGCTGAGACAAGGGAACCTGGGTGCTGGGAATATCCTTAGAAAAGGTAAATAAATATCCTTAAATAATTAAATTAGTATCAAAGTAAATTTTTATCCTCTAACTGAAGTACGGGAATAGTTTTAATATTATAACTCCTGGGGAAATAATTGAAAGAGAGTTACGATCACAGTTGGAAGACCCCTTCGCATTCCAAAGTGTTTCAAGCAAGCTTGCAAATCACTAAGCCGATTTTCCGAAAGACATGCCTACAAGCCGCAAAAGAAAGCGATAGCTGCTCCAAATGTGCCCTCAACATATGTTGTATAAGTTACGCGTAATAAAGGAACCGATTATGATGGGAATACTGTTGACGTGGCTCAGCAGAAACAAATAAACAAGAAACAGTCAGCATCCGGGGGAACCATTCAAAACTTCCACTTAGCGGCATTATCGTTGTGTTTGCTTCAGTGTAATTATTGCTCGTTTTGAAGAACGAACACTGAAGTGAAAAAAACGCGATTAACTGACCGTTATGGATCGCCCCAATTCCACCCACCTAGGAAACATGGAACTTATCCCAATGCCATCAATGTTGTTGTTGTATTAACGATAAATACACTTCCCGAGCACCATTAAGGTACTAGCCCGACCATATCGGGAACGATTAATATGATCATATTCTAGGCCATCCCGGCTCCAATGAGGAACTTGGGGTCGCCAGAGTCTTGCCTGCTAAATATGTGTACGATATATTCATATTTATAACAGGATTCCCCTCGCTTAGGTGAGGTTGATAATTGGGTTGCGGAAGCTTTGAAGCTATAAAGCTTTGTATTGCGCTTATCGACCCCTTGAATCCCAATGCCATCAATCGTAACACATTACATTGATATTTTTTACATACGGTACATAAGTACATACCCATACAAATGTTAGGTGCTGCTGATAGTTTAACTACATTTATTGTACTCTGTTCAAGTGAAATATGTAAATATTTGTTTTGCTGAGGGTTTGTTAAATGTAATCTGCGATGTTTGTTCATCTAATAACTGGGCTAAATACGTGTCAACAGCGATAAATTGTATGAACATACAAAATGTAAACAAGTGCTGATAGTGTTCGCAGGACCCGATAATTTCGGGATATCGCTGCAAAAAATTTTCTTAAAAAATCACGATTGGTTGTATATATGTATCTGTTTCATAAACAGGTTTTCTAACAGCTAAAGAGTAGCCCTGTCTTTTTACATGTGTATGTATCTACATTTGCGGTTAAAAAAGACGCTTATTATCACTTAGATAATGTTTAGGAGACCCATCTAGCGGAAGACTCGCGGCGCTGGTTAAATAACTCGCTACAAAACAGGTTGTGCTTAATAGAGGGTACATGCACCTTTACTGGCCATAGTGTATAACCTATAGCTGTATCAGTTGCGATGAATCTTTGACACATACACTTTTCCTTCAAAGAAGTGGAGAGTAGTGTAGAGATGAAATGTAGCGACATATTTCATTTGTATCTGAGTTTAATGCATACTAAAATTAAGCACCACTAATTTTCTGCGCGACAACTTCATAGGTGTAGATAAAGTTATGCACTTAGCAGTCCATACAAAGGTCAAGTGCACATGTATATACATGTAAAAAAAATTGTGTTAAAACCCACCTTTAATAACGGACAATTCCCGACATGCACCCAAATCAAATAGTAAATAAAAGTAATGGCATGAGAAAACCTGTACAAATATTTGCGAATTGGATCTGTACCAAGAAAACATTTAAATACTGAAGTGTTAAATGTTGTTGCTGCCGTTGCTAACAACAAGTTTGTATTTATTTAACAAAAAATAGCTCTGCGTGTGAAATATTCATGTCAATTGACAATAATAACGATCATGTGACAAATGGATTAACACATTAACGATGAACTTACTAAAAAGTTAGCAAAAATATATACAAATAAATGAAGTAAATATTTGTTTTATTTTGCATTTTTTTAATATTAAAAACAACTCTAGATATATAGAACCATGAGCCTAATAGCTGATCAATGTTGGTTAGGGCGGGTCAAATTTTATCGGGAAAAAAGGGGGAAACAACTTCAGGTGCACATCCAGTTTCTGAATCTATGGGTCATACTGAGTAATATTGTCCATGGGACCATAGGTCTGAAATGAATTTCGAGCCTCCCTAATTTTGTACGAAAATTTTATATCCCAATCCGAATCCGAATTTGACATTTATTTTCATGTATTTTATTTGTGAGAGCCGCTATTCTGATTGGGATATACAATTTTCTAACAAAATTTGGGAGGCCCGAAATTCACTTCAGACCTATGGTCCCATGGACAATATTACTCAGTATGACCCATAGATTCAGAAACTGGATGTGCCTTTTCACCAATAAATTTGACCCACCCTAATGATGGGATAGGCATTAAAATATAGAAATTTTTTTATACTCAGCGTGCTTTGCACACAGAGTATATTAACTTTGATTGGATAACGCTTGGTTGTAAAGGTATAAAGGAATCGAGTTAGATATAGACTTCTATATATCAAAATCATCAGTATCGAAAAAAAAATTTGATTGAGCCATGCCCGTCCGTCCGTCTGTCCGTTAAATCGATAAATTGAGTAAATATTGAGATATCTTCACCAAATTTTGTACACGAGCTTATGTGTACGCAGAATAGATTGGTATTGAAAATGATCGAAATCGGATGATAACCACGCCCACTTTTTATATATATAACATTTTGGAAAACACAAAAAACCTGATTATTTAGTAAATAATACACCTAGAACGTTGAAATTTGACGTGTGGACTGATATTGAGATTCTTGATAAAAATTTGAAAACAATTTTTTAAATGGGCGTGGCACCGCCCACTTGTAATAAAATCAATTTTACAAATATTATTAATCAAATCAAAAATCGTTAAATCTATCGTAACAAAATTCGACAGAGAGGTTGCCTTTACTATAAGGAATGCTTTGAAGAAAAATTAACGAAATCAGTTAAGGACCACGCCCACTCTTATATAAAAGATTTTTAAAAAGGTCGTGGACGAATAAAATAAGCTATATCTTTGCAAAAAAGAGCTGTATATCAATGGTGGATTTATAACAATAAATAGCAAAAACTTCAAATTAAAAAAAAATGGGCGTAGCACCGCCCTTTTATGACTAAGCAGTTTTCTATGCTTCGGCAGCCATAACTCGAAGAAAAATTTACATATCATAACAAAATTGGGTACACATATTTTCCTTATAGCAGGAAATATTTCTAGAAAAAATGGACGAGATCGGTTAAAGACCAGGCCCAATTTTATATAAAAGATTTTTTAAAGGGTCGTACACGGAAATAATAAACTATAACTTAGCAAAAAATAGTTTTGAATCAATGATATTTCACTTATCAAACTTTATTGTTAGAGGAAATGGGGAGATTTTTTTTTAAACGGGCGGTGCCACGTGTTTTTTAGAAAAGTAATTTATCTGAAATGAAATGTACAATTGAAGCTCACGCTGAGTATTAAATGTTCGGTTACACCCGAACTTAGACACCTTTACTTGTTATGATACAACTTGACTTGAAGGATCAAATGGAGTCACGGTAAGGAAGTCAGAAATAAAAAAGAATGTCGCTTAATGAAAAACCAACCCATTCAAATAAAACAAGTAATGATGGGACTGTCTTCATACCTTTCATGAATGGAGCTGAACAATAATCTTATACAACTCTTAATATCCTAATAAGGGATTGTATGAGATATGTTATATATAGAGAACAGATATACAACCCATCTCTACGATTTTTTCATGGAAAAATATATGGCGTATTCTTAAAAATTTGTTGAAGTCGAAAGCTTCTAGCTGTTAAAATGGGGAAGAAATTACGGAAACCATCTTATCTAACCAATCGGTTGTATGGGATACATACTCTATATAAGACCGATCTCAACGATTTTTCCAGACAGCAGCACATACCAAATACCTAAGCTCTTATTGGAATTCAAAACTTCTAACTCTTAAAATGAGGCAGAAATTACGAAAACCCTTTTATCTTAACAATAGGTTGTATGGGATATATGCTATATCTAGGACCGATCTCTACAATTTTTTCAAATAACGATATCTGCCATATACGAAAGCATCTGGTGGATCTGGAGGATCGGTGACCAAAATTTACTCTCCAACCAAATTTCAGCAAGATAAATTAAATGATCTCATCATCTTGATCATTTCGGTATACTTATTGGTGGCTCTATCTCATCTCCTTTAGAGACTTACAATTTTGAGATTCGTGACAAACTTAACATACCATTTTATTATCATGACAAGCATTTAGTATCAGCAACGTTGGCTGCGGAAGCAATAACTTAATTTTAAGTACAATATGACCATCACAGCTCGGAGAGAAGGAATGCAGAAGTTTGCTCCCGTCGAGAATATATTTCTAGAGGTAGGGTTTAAAAAGTGCCAGTTATCAGGAAGAGTATGCAACTGGCACTTCCTACGAAGTAGGAAAAAGGTAGGTAGGGTTTTTCGTATACATGTGAGTTTGTGATGAGATGATTCATATCAAGTGAAAATTATCTCTTGGGTTCAGTGTGGATAAGTAGGAGTTTAATCTGTTATGATATCCAAATGTGAGTTGTGATAATGTGACATGCGTTTCGCGGGGCAGTTAATCCAGAGTTGAAGTCCTGTCCATAGTTGTAGATTGCAATCCCCTGCTTTAATTTTGTTTGGGGGCTAGGTATCTGATCACTATATTATTTTACAGCCTATCCT
>JARSSU010028676.1:0-42931 GCA_029619165.1 Eurosta solidaginis | reverse complement strand
TCACCAACAACCTCTCATCCTTACCCCTTTCACTACATTTATTATTGGCGCCATTCAAAAAAAATCCAATTTTTGTCTAAATTTTGTTTTGGCACATAATAAACAAATATTTTTTTTTGTTAATGCTTTTTTAGTTGCCATATGGCAACATTTTTTATGGTGAAAATCAGATCAGAATGGGGTCATTACCAACCGGTCCCGGGCTTTGGAGGGGCCCGCTCCAAACTTTTTAAAAAAAATAAATGTAAGGCGCGCGATAACCTCCGAAGAGATCTAAGGCCGAGCTTCTCTTCCAATTTGCGTCGTGCTCCTCTTGATTTTCCCTACAAATTGGCCGGACGGGACCTACATGTTTTATGCCGACTCCGAACGGCATCTGCAAGGCAGATGAGTTTTCACTGAGAGCTTTTCATGGCAGAAATACACTCGGAGCGCTTGCCAAACGAGGGGCGACCCCGCTTAGAAAAATTTTCTTCTAATTGAAAAACCTTATTTCTAAAATCTTGATGTTGCTTTGCCCGGGAGTTGAACCCAGTGCATACGGTGTGATAGGCGGAGCACGCTACCATCACACCACGGTGGCCGCCTCCAAGCCTCCGCTTTTTGCTTACAGATAATAAACAAACCACACCTTTAATCACCTTTCGTAGATAGCAATCATTTATTTAGCAATAGATCTCGACAAATTTTATAAATCTCTTACGTGTTTGCACCCCGCATAAGGCGTCGGCTTTGTCGGCTTTGGAGAACGAGACGATCAACGACGATAATGAGACTGATTTCAAAAACAACACCTTTTTGGTCATAGTTGATTATTGCAGGTATTACCGAACGGTTTGCTGTCATGAAAAATTTGAAGAACACCTTTTCTTTTTTGTGGCAATTTGGATACATGGATGAGGTTGCAATACGAGAAAATTCCGTTCAATTCGTCAGCAAATACAATTCAGACGTTTCCGAAAAGTTTAGGGGATGGAATGAGCCACTTGAAGCACATTTACTTTACCCATTTGAATGTTGGATTCTATCTATGCTCTAAATCTAGCTACATTTTTCCTAACATTCGTGCTGCTCTACGTATTTTTTGCATCATGCCTGTTACAGTAGCTAGTTCTGAACGTTCCTTCAGTGATCTTGCAAGATAAAGAACTTCCATCGATCGTGTTCAACTCAGAACGCCGTACAGAACTTGGAGTGCTCTGTATTGAAGAACCAACAGCGAGACAGTTGGATTTTGACACTATCATAGATAATTTCGCAGCTGTTAAGGTAAAGAAAGCCCACTTGTATTAATAAACTATTTTAATATACCAAATTAGTATCAAAAAATATTTGTCATTGCAATTTAAAGAAATTTATTTAATACAATTAATGCAATATTTAAATAAAACTCTATAAGTAATAAACTGTACTTCTCATTAGTTTCACACCTCTATTCACCGACTTTTAAGTGTAATATTTCTCGACTCAATCATCAATACTTATTTGCTAGCAATATATTAGATAATTTATGAGACATGTATATTTCTATGTACAGATATTCACTCATAGTGTGCTCTGTATTGAATGTGTAGATACATTACAGTTCGTAACTATATATTCATTGAATATAATATATAATATAAATATGTAAAATATGGTAATTTTGATTTGATAATTTGTTCATTTTAGTATGGGACCCGTATTTTTTTTGCCCCCGGCCCGGATTTTCTCTCGGCGGCCCTGTTTGTTATTACCCTCAGATTCTTCCTGTACTCCAGCAATGAGTTGCATATGGCCAGGCCAATAAAGTGGTCAAATGTTTTTAAGTGTCCATTTCCTGACCATATCGATATCCTATACAATGAAAAAGAGTCTATTTTATCAACTCCTCCCATTTCTTGTTTACACACACATGTTTGGCTGAGCTATTTCAACTTTCGTCTTTTTTTCAACTAAAGTCTTTGCATATTTTTAAGCGGCTCTGCGCCATATATTGATGAATCATTGGACATACCTCCATCATGCCATCTTATGACATAAGAATTCCTCTCTTTCGATGCGTAATCAAAACTACCTCTTCCTTCCTTTTTCATTCTTCCTTTTCAGACAGCAAAGGCACTTTACTACACCTATTTCCTCTAATTGTTCCCTTAGCCCAAATACCTTTTTTCTGTAGTACAGTATCAAATTAGTGTAGAGAAATAGTTGTAAAATAGCTTAAAGTTTTTGTTTTCGGTAATGTTTCTTGTGAATGAATTCAATATCGGAGCAAAATCCTAGCTTTTATTTGTCCGAAATAACTGTATTTTTCCTTGATATATTTCCTTGATATATACAACATGCCATTTGAACACATAGACATAATAATTTAATTCCCCATTTACTGGCTTTTAGGTATGTATTGTCTTAGGCAGTGTTTTCTCTGAAAGGTACCATCATTTCATCCACACAAAGATTCTCTTTGGGGATAGTATACAACTTTTTAGTAAACATATTTATTAACGGACGAATCCTGAAAAGTTTGTCATTGCCTGAATCACTTGTTGTGAACTTCAAGTTGTTCGCAAGGAATGAAATCTATGCTTTCACATATTTTGACGAAATGCCGGAATATCGGTAGGTACTGTCCAGTACATATCCGATCTGGATAACCAATTGTACCGCTCATAACCTCCAAACCAAGAAAGTAAAAAATCTTCCTTCGTTAGTTAAATGATCGACCATCTTTTAAAAGAGAAGGCTTGGTTTGTCAGCTGCACTACTTCTTCAAAAAAAATCTACAGTGAAGTACTCAGTACTGTACTGGATGTTTTACATCATTACTTGAATAAGACTCAGAAACACAGCTTGAGGAGGAGCCCACGAAGTCTTTTTCCATCGACAGTCATAACTTGTTTTGGTTGATGTCTCAAAAGATCCTCTAATATTTCTTCACGATTCCGAATCCTCAAAGATACTAGATCGAGATCTGACGAGAAAATCTCCAACATGAAATTTCTATAATCTGTCCTCTATATTTCTTGCTATATCTTGACATATATGAAATTCCCAAATCTTTTTATAACTCGTCGCTATTTTCCAACAGAACACGTCTTAGTGGCACCAGTCGATAATGGCAACCAAGCTTAGTTTTAAAATTAGCACGACTTTTAAAGCTTCGAGCAAAAAGAATTTTAAAGGCGATTATATTATTTATTTCTATTTAACCATTAAACTTCAACTTTGAAATATGTACGAAAAAAGTTGATATTTTTTACAAAGAGGTTGACGGCCTTTCAAATTGACTGTTGCCATATGGCAACAATATCGCGAAAGGGTTTACCATCAGTTGACAGACAATTTTGGTATGAAAACTTAAAATTGAATGCAGCAGAAAATGTCAATGCGAATTCTCATCGCGTGCGCACACTATCGGATCAGCTCACAGTGTCCAGTCGAGCTGTGCCACACAACTCGTCCACTACTGCTGGCGATCTGTACTTCCTCTTCAGATCATTGGCAGCATTATGGAATTGATTGTGCGGCTATTGCTATGGCGAACGTGATTCCAATAAAATCGTGTGATATTTTTGTGCGCTCGCATTCACATTTATTCTGCGTAGTAGGTACCTGTAACACTCGATTCTATTGCAGTAACTGACTAGCATACATATGACACACACAAACGTACATTGTTTCTATTTCTATGTTTCTGGTGCGTAAGCTTATTCTCTATGTTTCATTTGTTTTTGCCTTGCAACATTCATACAAATGCATATGTGCGTGCAACAATGCGCTATGCAGTAGCTGATCGTGCCACTCAATATCGACTTTAATCGGTGCTGTCGCTTTGTGTGGCCACTGTGTGCGTTTATGTAGTTGCGTTTCCCTTAACAGGACCCGCAGGACTCATAATATTCTGTACGAATGCTTGTCAAAATGCATGATGGAATTATGACAGATCGTTATGATTACACGTGTGCGATATGCGTGATATGGCAAGGTACAGTCATGATGACAATGATCGTCAAAGATCGTTAACGACAGCATCAACAGATTGGTACGCAGTTCTATTGATTTAATCATCCCCGTACTGCAATTACTTTACATTTTCAGCACTGAGATGATTTTTTTAACAATTTAGACTCCTTATTGATCTAATACGACACATTTTCTATGTACCACTCAACATTCAACTTAATTTAATTTAATTTAATTTAATTTATTTCTTACAGCGTATACTAAGCCCTAGCTTATACCTATATATAGTAATTAATATAATCTAATTAAATTAATTTATCTGCATCTATTGACTGCACAATGGAGTGAGGAGGGTAGCAGACGAAAGACACCAGTGCAAGAATTTGCCAGTTGTATCTGACGCTGTTAACGTATTTAAAGTGCGAAGCAACATCTGGAACGGCGATGCACTTATTAGGTTGAGTGATGCGTTATAGTATGAGCTTCGGCTACTTTTTCATACGTGGAAAGCTTCCTAGTGCCAGCGCTAGAGTATCGGGATGTATGCATGCTATTGGTGATACGAAAGTTTGCCCACCTTGCACTAGAATGAGCAGTGTTCGTACAGTAATTGTACAATTGTGTTTAAATTCCCCTTACGTTACTAGATTTAACATCATTTGGTAATTCGTTGTAGAATTTTTAATCCTTTATAGTACAAATTACGTTTGTCTGGTTCTGTTCTATAAGCAGGTAAGTAAATCATTTCTTCTTCTTGTATTTATGGATGACATTTCTTACATATTCTATGTTACTTTTCAAATAATCAGGCAAGTTGCCTTCTATTATGTTTCTAATAAAATTCATCGTATGAGAAACAGTACCTGTTTAATGCTTAGCCAATTTAGAGTGGCGAGCATATCTCTGATAGGTGTGTCATAGCGTTTCCTAAGATAAATCGCATAGCTCGGTTTTGTTGAAGAGTGGTAACTGATTGTTTTTGAAAATTCCTTCTTGAAATAACATATGCTTATATTGAGTCTCAATCTATTCGAGCATAACCAATCATATACTCTATTTAAGTCTTCTTGTAATTTTATATATATTTCAGTGATATTATCTCCACTAAGCATCAACAATGTATCGTCCAGCAAAAAGTTTAATATCACAGTACTTTAGAGAATTGATTATATCATTAATATAGATATTAAACATATAGTGCCAGGACAGACCCTTGCGGAAGTCAACAGGCACCTCTCTTTTTTCAGACAGTGATGATCCAATTACAGTTCTTTGACTTCTCTTCATGATAAAGTCTTGGAACCATTTTAGCTCCGTTTCAGTAACACCTATGCTATAAAGTTTTTTAGCAATAAATTTTGATCGATAGTCTCAAAAGCACGTTTTAAGTCTAGGAATACAGCTATTATATGTTTATTTCTGCTCAGATCTTCTTTCCAGTTAGCTAAAACAAGGTTCAAGGCACTTTCACAAGAATGTTTTTTTCGAAAGCCTGATGCTGCGGTATAATAACTTTATTATCATCTAGGTACTTCACTAGCTGGTTTTAACTACAGTTTCCAGTATCTTTTCCTCACACGCTAACGTGTTAATAGGTCTTATCTCATCAGCTCTTATAGTATTCTTGACTTTCTCTATTGGTACCACAATTGAAGTTTTCCATAGGTTAGGAACTACCCCTTTGTCTAGACTTTCATTTACAATTTGAGTATAAAGTATCCCGTGTATGTTATAGAGTCTCTTATGACTCCTTCAGTTATAAGTTTTTTCCCTCCTATTTTATTTTTGAATTTACTACATTTCTAGTATATCGCTTGCAGATACCTTCTGAATTTTGAAAGTAGAGTGCTATTTTCAACAGCCGAAATGCTACGTTATTGTTATTAACTGGAATATTCGAGCTGATTTCGAATATGCTGTCATGAAATAGTTATTGGAGGGACTGGACTATTTTATCTCCTGAGTATATAGTTGGTCGTTTATCAATATTTTATTGATTCCATTTTTTCTTTGGATATACCTATGCTTTCTTCAAATGCTTCACATTGCCTTACTATCCCACATTTATGTGTGATTTTTTTGTTCCATATACTTGGCCTTTTTATATCTTTATCAGACGTTTATACCTACGCTTTCTACTAGGTTGTATTCGTTCCATTCACCTGTTCTCTTGAGCTATTTTGTATAGACATGAATTTAGATTGTGCAGATTCGCTAGTGTCAGTGAGTCGTACCATTTGTTCATAAGTTTCACAGAGATTTCTGTTTGAGTATGTTAATGTAGTCATTGCAGTCGATAATGTATTGTTTTAGGATGAGACCTTGTTTTCGAGAAATACTGAGATTCTCAAAGCCAGAGTAGTTACCTGTCGTAATTGGTTGACAAGAAAAAGGGCTATCACATGCATAATATTCCCAAGATGTTATGTTTCTTTTAGCTCTGCATTTGAAATTCCTGTCTAACTTGATATTGAACTGTATGGTTTTCGTGATCAGAAATCTGATTCTCTTCCATTTATTCACATGAAATGGATTCACTGTTCTTAAAGAGTCAGATCATCATTGCTTCGGTATTCTCGGTCTTCGGTGTAAAAATCTATTTTTGTTCCATAGAAAAAGACCTAAATAGGTCAACTAACTGCTTGCTTTAAATAGTCTGTAGATCGGTGCGAGGAACTATAGAAGTATGGATGCTAAGTTCGTTTAGCGTGAAAGTAGCCATGGAGCTCAGGACCTCGAACCCGTAGCCTAAGTAATGCAGTCCTAATAATATAATCCTATGTACGGGAATTGCGCAGGTCGTGGGAGACTGGCTTTAATGGTAGCCCTTCAAGGAAGAAGGAAGTCCTACACTCGGAGGGTCTCGCAGGGAGACTTAAATCATCCCAGTTAGCGCCTAAAGTATTTCCTCCTTCCAAGAAACCAGTTTGGAGGAAACCTCCAAGTACATCGGCAGAACCTTCCCGGCTGCCATCTGGCAATGTGCTGTCTTACTCCTTTTCATTATTGCTTAATTTTGCTGCTCTCATCAGACGTACATACAGATTCGGAGCAGGCTAACAAAGCTTTCGTACTGCCAATAATATCTCTCTTGAACAAAAATTTGCAGGACGAAGGGTAGTAATGATTTCAAATCTAGTGTAAGAATACGAGAAAGGATCCGTCTCCAAACCAAAAATAAGTGCTGGCTACCTTGGAAGTTGGCTCTCGGATATATCTTATATATACAAAAATCAAATTCGGTGTGTGTATACTATGCGAAACGTATTTCCACACTTGCAATCATCACCAATTTGGCTTCTATCGGTTGCCTGACGATCAGACGGGAAGGTTTTAGCGAAAAATAATTTGGATATATAAAAGGGGCGTAGGCCCCTCCCATATAAATGAAATCTTTGGTACTGCACATAACTCTGAAGGTATAAATCCAGACCATTGAAATTCAGTAGTTAGGTCAGTCCCTACACCCCACCAAGAAAATGTGGAATTGGGAAAAGGGGCGTGGCAACTCATACAAATGGAATATATCATACTGCATATCTCTGATGTAGTAATGGCACGGATAGTGAACAATGGTAAGGAGCTATATGACGTTAGCACACCGCCAGGACAATGTCGGAATTGGGAAAAAGGGCGTGGCACCGTCCCTACAAAGGGAGGTTTTTCAGAACTATGGCTGCCGTATATACACACTTAGGTATTAACACTAACAGTTGACTGCTTTGTTGCGTTTGGCTGTTATTACTTTGGGACGTTTAGTAATCTGCTGCGTAAAAAATTGGTAGCTCAGTTGATCTACATCTTACTATAAAAATCAAATTCTGTGTTACCTATGGAAACGATATTTTCCACACGTCAATCATCACCAATGTTGGCTATAGTTCCTTCGATCAAGACGATAGGTTTTTCATATCCGAATTAAGAATTTGTTAAATTGTATAGTATGGCTATGCAACGAGCCACCTTAACTACACAAAAGATCATGTTAACAAAATCAATGATACGCATTCTCAAACCAAATTACCTGTGAAGGAAAACGAATATAAATCCAGATCGACACATTGTACCTGTGTGTCAAATTGTGAATTATCCTATGAATTTCACTAAGCTCTTTAGAACCAAAAGGAGATGCCTCCGCATATATTAACTATGAAATTGGCTCACCAATCAAGCTTCTTCGGAATTAAGACCCACCAAAATTGTGCAATGGAACCAGACTTTGCGTTAAGAAATTAATGCCGAATGTAATCGAAGCACAATCATCAGCGTAAGCGAAGGTGAAGATGCGCTCATCCACACCAATGATTCCTACAGTTTTGACATTCAATTTTAAGCGCTTACAGTTTCCTGTCCGCCTTGCTTTGCATTACAATCAACAAAGCACAAGGACAATCGCTTACTGTTGCAGGATTTAATTTAGAGAGTCCGTGTTTTTCCCATGGCCAGCTATATGTTGCTTGCTCTAGAGTTGGAACGCCAAAAATTTGTTTATCTTTGCACCGAACGAAAAACCAAAAATTGTGTACCCACATCAATTACAATAAGATACAATAATAAAATTTTTTAAATGAAAATTTCACCAAATTACGTACAAAATTCAATTCAATTCAGAGAACAATAACTAAATTATCAACAACGAAACAGAAAAATAATGCAACTTTATTTCGATCTCGGGCTTACAACGTACGCCGGAAAGCCCCCATACTGATACTTAGCATAGACTTGACTTGATTGGCGTAAACCGCAACTACACGATTATACTCCACTTGGCGCATAAATCTGCATCATAATCACGTTGAAATTATTTTTAAATAAATGTCATTGATGACAAAATGCAAAATGAAAGGAACAAACAATGGCATCTCAAATGTAAACGCACTTAGAACTTTACATAGAAAACAAAATTCACAGACTTCTAAGTCAAGCTAAGTTTTGAGTATCAGTACATGCATGTTCATTATCAGAACTGTAAGTACAGTCGCACCATCAAGTCTATCTAAGATCAGTAATGGACCTTAAGGCTAGTATTTAATATTAAAATTCCACCACACACAGTAATTGAGTAAAGTGTTCCACAAATAAGTGTGAAGTCACAACGAAAGAAACTCTGTGTTTTTAATTTACCCATTTTATGATCGAACTAATTTTGGAGACCCACCAATAATAAAATGTGCCCCGTGTCTGTGCCGAGGAGCACGTGTTGAAAAAAAGAAGAAGATTGCAGTTGACTAACTCGCATTTCTGTCAGGAAGTAGCTTGCTGACAATTGTTGTTATTTTAGTGCTACAGACACTCCTCGAAAGTGATGTTTATTTGCCAGATACGAGTATACTTAGACCCCAAGATTTCATTCAACTAGCTTACTTACTTACTATATCCTACACCCTGGGTCTAAATTCATACGAGCACGTCGAACCTTCTAGACTATCCCAACTACTTCTTCCGTAAAGAGCTATGTTTAAGCATACATTGTGCTAGAAGAATGAAGGTGTCAAAGCGCACTAATAACCTACTACTGTCGCGCAGGTTTATTCATAGTCAGGCCACCAAATGCCCACAGCTTGCTACCATACGGGACACATGTCACCGTTTTAAATGGCTTCTATAGCATTTGGGAACCCAAAGGAAGTTCAAGTCTTTCACAACCGGTTTCCTCCAAACGCTGAAGGTTCACCCCCACCCTCCTTCTCATGCATCCAATTTGAGTGTCCAAAGAACTAGGAAAGGTGCACTCACAGTTAATTTCGTTCTTTCCTAGATAAATAAACCAGCAGATATGTCAGACGTGGGATTCAAGAGGTTGATAAGCACATTATAAAGCTTTATAGCTTAACAGCTTCTGCAACTTCAATTGTCAACCACACTTACCCTTTTTCTTTATCGTAACAACAACAACAGCAATCCAACAGACATTGTCGTGTCCGAATTTTGGACTTACGGATTTAGATTCCTTAGTATGTACATCACGAAGTGCTTTTCTATCACAGAGCGCATAGTTGGGAGACAAATGACACTTATGTTTGTCTGAAACGTCATATGCAGGCGTCGTAAGCTAAAGCCGGTTATCATCACAACAGAGGTGAGGATAACAAATTAGGTGGGCTGCATACCTACATAGCTGCAAGAAGAATGCTTCTCAACGGTCCATGTGCCGCCACGAATCAGTAAACATAAGTAAGCTTCTTGTGCTTTAGCAGGTATTATAACTAAAAATTGGATAACCGTCGGTTGTACAGGTATAAGGATCGCGATAGATATAGATCTTCCATATATCAAAATCACTCAGTATCGAAAAAAAAATGATCAAGCCTCTCCGTCCGTCTCCCCAGGGCCGCAGAGAGCGGAGCGGGGCCCCTGGGCCAGTTCGCGTTAACGGGCCCCCTCTAACAAAATAACTTCATTCCTGTAAAAAAAATAACATAACCATACATGAATTTTTCAATTCACATGTCGGTTTATTTTCAATAAAATAAATGTGACTAATAATTACCACACTAAGGATACTATCTATATTGGCCGGCCACCGTGGTGTGATGTAAGCGTGCTCCGCCTATCACACCGTATGCCTGGGTTGCAATTTTCCCCGGTAAAGCACATCAAAATTTTAGAAATAAGGTGTTGTTCCAATTAAAAGAAATTTTTTCTAACGGGGTCGCCCCTGGCAGTGGACTGGCAAGCGCACGGGTGATTTCTGCCTGAAAAGCTCTCAGTGAAAACTCATCCTCTTCCTTGCAGATGCCGTTCGGAGTCGGCATAAAACAGGTGTAGGTCCCGTACCCGGCGAATTTTAGGGAAACATCAAGAGAGCACACGAAGCAAATTGGAAAGAGAGCTCGGCTTAGATCTCTTTCGAGGTTTATCGCGCCTTACATTTATCTCATCTCTAAGCAATACTAGAAGTGACTTGTAAGCCATCAATAAATCAAATCATTATGAAATACATATGTCCATACAAGCAGCGGAGAGCACGCACAAACAGGTGCATACTGAGATACTCCCAAAGTAGGCAACATTTTGTGAAAGTATCACGTCACATATACACGCGCCTATGAGAGCTATAAACGTAGTTATAGCTGGTAAGTTTATAGCTGGTACTAACTAGTAATTTCGTAGAAACAGAAGCGCCTAGAAGATGTCAACGAGGAATCAACAGTATCAAGCGGTAACAGTTGATGCATGACAAGTCAGTTTGATTTACGCGAGCGAATCAGTTGCAAAGTATAAGTGTTATTTTCAAGTAGTCTATAAAGACCATTTTTTGCATTATTCAATATTGGAGTTATTTATTCAATAGTTTAGTGATTCGAACGTTAGCATAAGATTAAATAAGAGGAATACCACTAAATCGTTACAATTGGTGTCAGAAGAGGAATTGTTGAATAAATTCCGAGATTGCGAATACAACTTGACATGGCAAAGTTGAGTGAATTCAGGATCCAGCAACTGAAGAAGAGTGGAGAGCCGTGGATTGAATACAACCGGCATAACTCGAACTTCAGCACGACTACGAGATGCTATGAGTCGGAAGGAATTAAACGTGGACGATGATATCTTTCATCCTGATGGGGACGAGACAACAACAAAAATTGAAGAGAAACGAAACATCGCAGACAGTTACGAGCACAGACTTGAACATGATTTTGGCTGCAATATCTGCTCAACATCGACAATGGCATCCCAACTGGAATCACATGAGACACTATAGGATCCAAGATGGAAACAATACTAGATCCCAGGACAACCATAAAATATACAAGATTGAAGCCCAGGAAATGTCATCTCAACTGGAAGAACAGAAGACATATATGCATCCCAACTGGAGGAACAGAAGACATATTTGATATCTCAGTCGGGCTGAGCAGTTGAAAGCACAGGATGCCTGCATATCCTCGCAGCTGGAGGCACAGAGATATGGTATCATGGAAGCTGGAGGCACAGGATACAAAATTTTACAGTTTGAGGAAAAAGTCGAGGCCGAGGTGGATGCTTTGAGAGGACGTATCGAGCAGTTGCACTAAATCGCCTAGCAGTTTTCAAAGAGTAATCCAAAGGTAAAAACACCATCCTTTGACGGTTCTGTTCCTTTCAGGTCTCTAACTTCAATTGAGAAGACATCAGCAGTGGACAACTGGAATGCTAAAGATAAAGTTGCTGCACCGCTCATGGCATTGAAAGGGCCTGCAGCTGAGATCTTACAACCATTCCAGAGGGCAAACGGAACTGTTATGAAGCATTGATCGCCGCTCTAGAGAGATAACACGGAACCGAGCATAGGAAACAGATATACAAAATGGAGTTACTGAACCGCTTCAGAGGGCTGGGAAACATTGCAAGAGTTTGCGTCGGACGTTGAAAGGCTGGTGCACATTTGTAGCAAATGCGGACGCACGGGAAATACACCGAAAGGGTAAATATTCAGAGTTTATAAATAGCAATACGGATGTGGAAGGTCAAACGAAAAGAGCTACATATGCGAATCCAAACTACCATGCCGAAGCAGCGGTATCCCCTGCGAGAGAAACGCTGGCATTGAAAACCCTAATGGACGCACTAAAATGAACGAAAGAAATTCCCAGAAGAATGCAAGGGTGGTTTCAAGCCAGGGCGCACTACTGTTGGGAAACGCCGAACGATACTTATTATTGAAGCCAATCCGTCAAGAGCAAGCTCTGCAAAGTAGTTCATTGGCCAAACAACAGAGTGCGAGGGAACGATCCAGGATAATGAGTAGTAAGATGAAACGACAGGTACGATGAGAACAATAATTCGGAAGGTTCTTGGAGGAGATTTGGTACAACCCTACACTGGCGAAAGGTGTCCATCCAAATTTTGGTGTCAGTTGGAAATCCCGTATAAAGTTGTGAAGAATATCAATGATAACATCTACCGCAT
Source organism: Eurosta solidaginis (assembly GCA_029619165.1). Classification (NCBI taxonomy): domain Eukaryota; kingdom Metazoa; phylum Arthropoda; class Insecta; order Diptera; family Tephritidae; genus Eurosta; species Eurosta solidaginis. The sequence goes on along the minus strand of JARSSU010028676.1, from coordinate 30,097 downwards.
ACAAACATTGGAAATCACGAAATAGAAGGGTGGTACACTTGAGATGCTAAGCGGCGTTTAGACAGAGATTGTCTGATCGGACGATCAGACTTAGGTGGAGGGAGTGTACGAACATTAGCAACACTAAGGATACTATAATAATCTAAGCCAATACTAAGCAGTGACTTGTAAGCACATCAATAAACAATCATTATGTCTATACATATGTCCATACAAGCGGCGGAGAGCAACGCACAAACACAGTGCATATATCTGAGATACTCCCAAAGAGGCAACAATTGCAAGTATCACTCCCATATACACGCGCAGATGAGAAGCTATAACACGTAGTTATAGCTGGTAATATTCTAGCTGTAACTAACTAGCAAATTCTAGAAATAGAGAGCGCCCAGAAACATGTCAACGAGGAAAGCAAACAGTATAAAAGCGTTAACAGTTGAGCACGACAAGTCAGTTTGATTGTCAGGCGAGCTATCAGTTGCAAAGTATAAGTGTTATATTTCAAGTAGTCTAATAAAGACCAATTTTTGCATTATCAATATTGGCGTTATTTATTCAATAGTGTAGTGATTCGACGTTAGCGAAGTTTGAAGGTTGAAATAAGAGGAATACTTACCACAAAATTCGTTCACAATAGATTTACTAGGCACTGACATAACAATGAAATGTTAGATTTCATTGTTTGATTTCCTATACTTAACTTTTCTTCTAAATAGTACATTTTAAGAGCTTGAATCAGCCAAGGAAACCCTTCGTGCTTTTTGGTCTGCGAATATATGGAAAGTATTGATTCAAAACTAAGGCTGCGAGCTTAGGACATAATACTTCCATCTTCCAAAATTTTGTTCAGAAGTGAAATGGTGGCAGCGAATCACACATCCCACCCAAATTTGGCTAGTGGATGGCTCTGAGGTGAATGATTTCATCTATTAGATCCGTAGAAATATCGATGCATAAATCGTGCAGAATGCCAGCTGCGTTTTCATCTGAGCTCTTCTTCCGTCAGATGCATGATACTCTACAAAAAACTAAATTAGAAATTCGCAATGTCAGTGCGGCTTGGAAACTGTCTTGTCATGTACCAATCCCGCAGTCCCAAAGAACGTAAACGTTGCTGTTGAATTGAGTCGAAATCACACTCGGTATTTCCGCCAGGTAATTCATCGAACTGGCGCCTTCTATCTCCTTCTTTCTCTGCGAAGGTATTCACAACTCCTATACTTCCCCGCCAGAACCTCACATTCTTGAAGTATGATCGACCATTGATCCTGAACTTCTTCAACCTCATCATCAGCTACTGTACAATTTTGCTGCTTTCACACGTCCAGTAGTGTGGCATTTCTAGCCTGCAGTACCAGATTTTCTATGGTTGCTTACCGTCAACACGTTGAGCCAATGGAGGCGAAGAGGATACACTCAACATTCCCCCTATATGCTTCAACACCTTTCAAATCCATTACTGATCTGAACTTAGATTCAAAGCTTGATTTCATTAATAGCTTTCACATATTTTGGGATGTGAGTGTGCGAAAGGTTTTGCACACTTACGTACGTAGCAGACATCGCGTGTTTGTGGCATGCTGCGCAAGGAGCAATAGTTTTTTCCCTTGAGAATATTTTCACATCTCCCAACAAGTCAATGTGCTACCAATTTTTCAAATTAACGCTCGAGTTTCATATAGCGCTGTACTTTTACAGGTGTCGCTGACATGTACAAAATGCAAAAAAGCACTACGACCAAACGCTAGGGGCATAGTCGAAATAAATTTATTTAAGCAGGGATGCACCTTACGTTAAGCTAATCTTTATCAAAAATTTCCACAGTTTCCGTTGAAACACTTCGAAATATATCGATAGAAATTATCAAGATAAATTGTATCTCGTTTTTAACCGAAACGAAAAGCTTTCGTTAGCGTTAAAACGTTAACAGAAACGTGATACTTTATGTTTGAATTGTGCTGGCAATGCTATAGCCATGGTGAAGCCGTAAGGTGGCAACAGCGAGCGCACATACACACACAAACTCCATGTAATTTGTTGTGTAATTCGTTGGTGGTAATGTCAAAAATACTCTGATAAATGTTCGTACTGTCAAATTCATGAGAAAAGTTGAACCAGCTTGGCTAATGCTTTCACCTTTAATGACTCCGCCACCAATCAGTTTGCCAGCATAGTTTTAAATTAATAATCAACATAAACGATTTGATTTCGTTTTGATATGGCAGAAACGAAACAAAATCATTTCGTTAATTTGACGTTCTTTAACGTTAATAAACGAAACGAAATGACTTTGTTTCGTTTATTAACGTTAATTATCGTAACGAAATGATATCGGTTCGTTGGTTAAGCATGCTGATTTTAAGTTAGTTGAAGCATTTTTTGACAGATAGCGCTTATAAAATTGTGTCAAACGTTTATCTAACTTAAAATCACATTTATTTCGATAATGACTATGCCCATAGTATTTGATTGGATGCTTATGATTTTATTTTAGTGATTTTCAATTTTAAAACAATTTTTATAGCAACAAAATAGTATGTATTTATGAAATCCTAGTTAGAGTACTTTCAATACTGCTTGCCTTACCGGGCCCCCAAAAACCTTCAGGGCCCCATGGCAGTTGCCCTGGCTGCCCGCAGTGTATCTCTGTATGTCAGTAACACGATACCTTGAGCAAATATTGAGATATCTTCACCAAATTAGTATACGGGCTTATCTGACACGAATAGATTGGTATTGAAAATGAGCGAAATCAGACGATAACACGCCCACTTTTTTTTAGACTTTTTTTACTTGTCTAATTTTACAGTTAGCTATTTTGATGTTGCTAGCTCTGCTCACGTGTTCATAGTTTGGTGATACTAGAAGCATACTTTAAGGAGCTACAACTCGTTTACCAGCGAAATTTAAGGAAACCAAGTAAGGACGTATAAGTTCGGGCGAAACCGAATATTATATACCCAGATGTATGCTCTCAAATATATGTGAAAGCTGAAACAGACTACCTACACATACGCAAATATCATATTCCGTAAGAAGCCATAAAACAGTTACTGTCAATGAAACAATGTTCTTAATAAAACTCTTTTAAAAATTTGTCGCTTTTGTACGACTTGTTATTAAAAGTAAAGGAGCGGGTCAAAACATTTTAAATTTGTTTTTAATTTGCTTAATTGACACTAACATATCTAAAATGGTAATGTAATTAAGTGCAATAAACAAATACAAATTTTGTAAAGGATGAAACTTTGAGCAACTTTTTTAAAAATATGGGCGTGGTTGGTAACGCATTTTCCTCAGTTCTATGAATAATATCAAGGACCATATTTCTGCAAAATTGCAAATTGATATTAACCGCTTCTAGAAAATCTAGGCGTGGTAATTATCCGATTTCGGGCATATCAATACAAATACATACTGAGTTTGGTGAAGATCAATGGTATCATGGAATCGATTTGTTGTCGAAATTGGATTTGAAATCAATGAATATTGCTGCAATGAATCCAAAATATTTGGTTTTGTGATTGAATTATTTTCTTTTGGTCTAAAAATCTAATTTATACATCAAAGCGAATATTTCACTATCCAGGCGCAAATAGTTATTGGTTTCAAATCAGATTACGACAACTATCGGATTCAATGAGACCCCTGGATATCTGAACTTTGCTCAAGTATATTGTACGCACGTACGGACTTAAGGACAGCCGTACGGCTGGGTATAAAATGTGGGGCGATCACCAAATTTTGTCCCAGGAAAATGTGTTTTTTTTATTCAAACAATTTTCTAAAATATTTCATTCAAAATTCGTTGTATTTGTATTTTGTGCGATTTAGTAATGTAGAGACAGATAGATACTGAGGTGAAACATCAGCGCAAATTGTTTATATACAGCAAAGATATTGAATATTTTGTTGAGATTAGCTTTAAAAAAACTGTTACGGTATCGATTTGCTTAATCGATTGCCTTTATATATACAGTACAGTCGGAAAGTATTAGAACAAGATGAAAAAGTTGTTTTTGCCAGTTTATCGTATCATTTATTAAAATATTATTCACATATTCGCAGTAGGTTTGTACATTCAACTTAGTTCTATGATCCGAAGACATCTTTAATGAGTTTTACTGAAATTTCCATCAAAATTTATAAGAAAACAGTGAGTATGTTACTTAAGCGATTTTCTGAAAATGGCCACCTTGTGCTTTGATGACTGCAGCGCACAATCTCGGCATTCTTTCGAGTTTTTGAAGTGTTTGGTGTGGAATATTATTCCACGTTCGTTCAAACAATCTCAGAAGTCAGGAAAGCTTGTTGGCTTTAGATCTCTCACACATCGATCCAATTTAATTGGGGGATTGTGGTGGCCACTCCATTGTATCAAGGTTACCGGTTTTTCGTTCTAAATAAGAATACAAAGTTTTGATGTTTTCAGATCATATCTTGTTGGTAAAATGAATCCTAGTGACCAATCAAATTAATGACAGATGGTATTGCATGGCATTGGAGTATACTGTGATACTGCTCCGTTTTCATAATTCCTTCAATTTTTTTAGTGACCAAACGCTAGCGTAGCCGAAACAACCGCAAACCATCACTGAGCCACCGCCACAGGTGGCACAATGCAATCTGCTTTGAATCTTTCATTGACGCTTCTGTTTTTTTGTCGATTCTTTGATTTGCCTCTCTTGATCGACCAGACCGATTTTCTGTTAGTATTTTGTCCAGTTTCCAGATATCTTCCAATGACCGTCATGAACTGAACACAGAGATATTTTCAAAAGTTTCGCTTTTTTTCGATAGGTTTTCCCTGTTTTTTGCAAAATAACGAGTTGGGCTCGTATTTCGATTGATATTTCCTTCACTTGACCATTTTCAATCTGGAAAAATACAATTCTCAAGCTATTTCAACATCAACATCTTTTTTTATCTTGTTCTAAAACTTTCCGACTGTACTGTATATATTAGCTATAAAACCTCCCTGCCAAATTTCACATGATATCTTTAACAGATTTTGATTAATTTTTGTAAAACTTTTAAATATGGGCAATTTTCCCATTCGTATTCCCATTTTACAAAACTTTACCAAATTTCTATGTTTTTCAGTTTTTCAATTTTCTATCACAAAGTCAACTCACTTATCAAGTTCCATCAATTTATCGGCTTTTGGTAGTGAACAGTGATGCCAGATAATCTCAGTGAACTTACCCGCAGAAACTTAAAAAAATCCCTAATTTCCCACATCTGAAAGAAAAAGAGTCACATGAAATTCCCACATGGTTTAATTTGTTTTTATTTTCCTTTCTTTTCTTGGACGTTGTGCCTGTGCAGTACTCTCAAGTGACCCAATAAAACCAAGCTAATCCTGTTCATGTTTTTCCCGAGTCGTTGATGCAGCGGTTTTTCAAGCGTGGAAATCCAAAGCTGCTCAGCTACAGAAGCGATATCATCAGCTGAGTATAATACTTAAAGAAATAGAGTAGAAATATTCATATACTACATTAATTTTTATGAGAGCCGAGAACAGTATTTTTCACATGGATTCCGAGCTATCAAATGTGGTAGTGCTTTGAATGGATCGTCCAGCACAAATTCTAACCAGCCATTGTTTGTCCTCTTCCTGGCAACTTTGTAGCGTACTAAAGAAATTTAAACAGTTGTAAATTGTGCAAAATACGAATGACAGACCAAGCAGAACAAATAAGGCAATTGTTTCTGAATAGCAAGATATATAAATGAATTTTCCAGTGAAATTGTGTCAGGTACAGTACGAATGAAAATCAACGAACCACAATACTTTAATTGTTCTGAGTGCTGATTATTTTTAGTTATAGTATGTTAAGCTTTCATACACTAATCATGTTGCTACAAGACACCCCCTTTCTTTATATGAAAGAAGAAAAAATTCTCCGATTTTTCCCTTTTACTAAATTTAACTATGAAATATCCTTTAAAAAGGGTAATTTAACACAATCTGGCGTCACTGGTAACAGTAATCAAATTTTTTACATTTTTCGAAAATTACGATATTTTAAAAATGGGTGTGGTTTCTCTTCGATTTCGTCGGTTTCCAAATTTAATAGTGAAGTATCCCTCAAAAAGGGTAATTTCCCAAAATCCCGGCGCCACTGTATAAAATAATGAATGTAAACATTCTCAAAATTTAGATACTTGAAAAGTGGGCGTGGTTTTTGTTCGAGTTTGCAGGTGTTCAATATTAATTTACTCTGAGTTGAGATAAGCGCGTATATTGAAATTTCGTAATGATGTCTCAATTTTTACTCAAGTTATCGTGTTAACAGACGGAAGGACGAACTCTAATGGATTTTTAAGTTTTTCCAAGTCGTACGGCAGAGATAATATTAATGGAATATATTGGGAGGTAGCTTTAGATTTTTGACCAAACTCCTTTCAAACCAAGTGTACGGTAAAGAAATTTTTTAGGAAGTGTTTTATTTTCTGAGTGTACAAGTGCTTTTTTGCAACTTATCTACAAAAGATTGCCGCTTGTTAATGTAATATAACTTACTTGGTTTGCCGACGGATATCCACAGCCGTTATACTGCGCATAAGCAGCCATATTGAAGCGCTTCAGTGACTTTATAAACTGAAAAGCTCTCTTTTTCTTGATCAAAAGATGAGTTGAATGGCTTTAATACTGCAAAGCCTAACGCAGGGAAATCAATAGATTACATGGCATATTCGAATGCAAAGCTGTTACTTTTAAAATTATTGAATTTATTCACTGAAAAGCCGCTCTGGCGTAAAGTTATTTTCCGTTTTATCTTTGCGAACTTTGCTCTTCTCTATATTTTTTTGCTGTCATCAATTAAAAAAGAAAAAAAAAGTCAAAATTGATTACAACACAAAAATTAAATATCACTGTATAACAGTTCTTATATATGTTTGAAAAATTTACTTATAGTTTTGTGTTACTTATTATTTAGCAAAATTAGTAACTATAAGCATTGGGCTATTGTCATTCAAATCATTTACGACACTTTGCCACTGTTTGACATTCGAAATGAGCGGCATCAGTTGTTGACGAGTGAACACGCGCGCTCCGACTTTTCTTTTTGTTTGTCTGACGAAACACTTTTAGCCCGAATGTATGCTACAACAATTATTTGACAGTTGACTTGACATTTGAATGCAAGCATAGCAACTAAAAACTTGTATTTTTCACACTTTGGCAAGTCAGCTTTTTTCTAATGGCCATAGCAATTTGCTAATCGACCAACAGTTTGTTGTTATCTTTACTCAAGGTTTGTTTTAAATGCTACTGATATCACTAATTCGTTGTTGCTTTTGTTGACAGGTCAAGGTTTTTGCTGGCCAGCCAGCTTAAACCTGTCCAAAATCAGTTTACCGCAAACCAAAGTTGATACCTTTCTGCCCGTCTGTTATAAACCGCGCCATAAACTTTTTCAGCTTTTCGCAGTTAAAGCAACAAAACAATGCTGTCGAAACTTGTTTTAGATGTAATTTGACACTTTGACTCTTTACTGGCAACGAACGCGACGAAAGTTTTTATTTTTATTTTTTCGGTGAATTACATTGTGACTGAACTTTGCTAGCGCTGTCAACTTGCTTTGCAAGAAATTCATAGCCAAAGATACCAAGTATTTGTTTCTTCTTAAATATATATTTTAAGTTTTCCTTAATATTTTTTAGTGTTTCCGCTGTTTTATTTAAAATTTCTTTAACGCGCTATTGCCAATTTTCTTATATCAGCAACGCGCCATCTTCGCACTTCCTCTAATTCACGGCGCGCGCCATTTAAGAAATCGTTCACTAACTGCAAATAATTCAACTGCGTTACCCACAATTCACTTATTACATCCTCACCAATATCATCCATTAGAATTTCGTGCAACGCCGTTATTGCGCTCAGCCGTCGCTACCACTAACCAACTTCCGGTCCAATTTTTCCAATTAGAAAGAAATCACTGCGTATGCATCGGCGGCGGCGTTTCAAAAGCCACACCCCACCCGCGCCACGTTGTGCTTCTATTCCTTAGGGCGCGCACGATGTGTGTACGCTTCATGCATTGCGTCGCTGCTGCACCGCTATTGCTTATTAAAACACGTTTTAGCGTGCTCACACTTGCTTGCCGATGCGCGCGTTTTCACGTTCGAACACAAACTAGTTGCAAGTTCGCACGGTTGTTCGCAGCGGCTGCTCAAAGTTGCGCCCACCCCTCAAGGCAAACACATTTATCTATGCATGTGTGCTGGGTCGAAGCGTTATGCACGAGGCATAGAGTGAGAGGCGCAATACCAGAAATAATTTGTTGCGAGGGGTGCGCTCACTATGTGCTGGCAATAGAGGTTTGCAGTTGCAGGCGTGAAAGAGCGCGCTAGCCTGTTTATACAAATGAGCGCTAGCGCTGCGCTGTTGTGTGAGAGGGTAGAATGTTGTTGCTGTTGGTTCGAAAAAAGCCATTAAAAAAGCGTTATTTCTTTGTTTGCTGCTTTTATATTATTTTTTAACAACATCGCTAGTGGGGTGGCTGTGCTCATGCTCCGCCTATCTGCGCGCTTTACGTCCCAAGTTCTGTTTGACAGCGCGCTGCAGCGTCGCTACGTTTATATGCTGAACAAACTGGAAATAAGCGTTGTTACTCGCTGCTCTCTATCACAACTCGTTTAAATGCCAATGCATTCGGTTGCATATAAACTGAGCCCCTCCCGAACCGGCACTCTCAACAATTGCTATGATTTTCCTTGCCACACTGGAATGTCGGCAATTCAAACGCCTCACACTCTCTCACTGCAACTCACCAGCGGGTAATTTTATGGCGCCGTCAGCAAAGTTGGGGTAATATGTAGCATATCTCCATATTTCGATAGTAAAATTGTATATTTTCCCGCATATAAATAAACCAGCAAGAGCTTACACATAATTTTTATTTTTTTTTGTTTTCAAAATGTCAACCCATTTGCTTCGAACTAAAATAGTAGGCGTGGTTTACATATTAGGTCGCATATTTTTATGATTTTATATGAGGTGGCTGTACAAACCACTCCCCGCATAAAGCGCATGCATAAATAGACATATGTAGGTATGTATGTAGATATCTATAAATGCCTAGCAAATATAAACTTTAATTGGATATGTACCTAATATTGATATAATCACAAATTAAACCAAGAAACGATTTTTTCGCATTTTTGTTTACCTCGATTGCGATTAAACCACTGCCTGAAAACTTGACGTAAACAAGTTTGCCTTTCGTAATTTTATAGATAGGTATTTTTTATTATAGATATTCCCGTAAGTTCAACCTCACCGGTCTGCCAATTAAGACCAAACATAGACTGAATGTGTCCAAAGTGTTATCAGAATTTGCTTTACGACCAACGAAAAACTCCAATTAGGTATAAGGACTTACAATATAAATTGTCTTCGTCCTTTTGGAAGAATACTAAAAGTTATCTAGGACCTAGCTTAAATGCTGCCTCGGCATCTGGCAACTCCGTCGCTGCTAGTTTCCAGAGCCTTGACCCTCGCGAGCGCTGGACATGAATACAGAACAAACTCGACTGTTTCTTCCGGCAGCTCGCACTACCTACAGCTACTGTTACTGATGAGGCCCAACTAATAAGCATATGACGCCGGAAGGCGGTGTTCAGTACTACACCCATTGTGAGCCTTACTTCTTTTCCATTTGGAGATATGGGCAGCTTTGTAAGTCTTAGGATTTGCTCATGATCTTAGACATTTTCCAGCACCGCACTTTTGGCCACGCCTCTCCTGTTTGAAGGATCATGCGCAACTGCTCTCTCCTTTTGATTTCTCCCAAACGAATTAACACGTTAACCGTCGATTCATCGGGTGCTTCACCCTCCTTTGCCAACTCATCGGCAGTTTCGTTACCTTATATTCTTTTATGACTGGGATATATAGATGCATGTGCGGTATGAGCGAAGTATCTCCAATGCTTCTTTTCGTACCAGTAGGCTTCTTGATGAAGTACTGTTTGAGATTATTGCCTAAACACGCTTCCTCAGAATTTCTGCTGCTTTGTTCACGTCTAAAATTTCCTGCCTGAAAGATACTGCAGTGATCTCACAGTCCGTAATATCTACTTATTTCTGGATTGACACAGTAAACAGCAGAACGGACCGTTTCCGTTAATTTGAAACCATCGTTATATACGTGTATAGTATGTTCTGCCACTTCCGTACCCTAACTCTACGGCTCTGTTGCGGCCTAAAGAACGAAGGCACGGTACCATGTAGTCCTTTGCCCCATATTTAATGGCGCTATACGGCTTTGGCCATACGGCTATACTAAAGCTACCCCGCTATTTTTTTTTGGCCATTAGGTCCGCAGGTGGGATGTGCTGAATGGCATGCAATGCTGCTGTCGGGGTAGTTTATAGAGCTCCCGTTATGCTAATCATTGATAATATGCATACACATCAAGTTTTTTCGTATTCGTACCTTTTGTGTGGCTGTTAACCAAAACTAAGTAAAGTATGAGCTTGGCCATTGCCGTAAAAACCCAATGGTAAAGTTTGGGCGTGCATCGGAGTACCTCTTGCATGGATACGGTGCCCCGGACGCTTTCTTCGATCTCTCTTCCAAATGGCGTTACCACGATAACTTACTATCTAGTATAATTCCTAGATATTTTGTGTTGTACTTTTCTTGTAGGGCTACCCCTCCAAGCATAGGCTTCGTCCAATCATGACTTTATATATCCTATTATATAATATTGCAACGAATTTAGGACAAATTCCGCTTATTTGCACCTCTGCTACGTCGTATCGCTAAACTGTTAAATAAAACACTCCAATATTCTGTATTACACAATGGTTTTTATTAGACTACTTTGAAAGTACTTGGCACTTAAACTCCACTTCGCAACTGATAGCGTGTTTAAATCAAACTGATCCCGGCCTACTCAGCTTCTGCTGCTTTTATACTCTCTGCCCAAATGTCTAGACGTTTCTTCTTCTAGAATTCTCTACCTGGTCACCAGCCATATGCGCGTGTATTTGTAGTGTGTAACCATATGCGTGTGTATATGTGAGCGAAGTAGTAGCTGATGATGACATGCGTTTGGGAGTATCTCTCTGCTGCTTGTATGATGTGTGTACATGATGATTAAAGTGTTTATGTAGCTTGCTTAAATGTTGTTGTGCCTTTATTTAATAACCTTAGAGATGGTAATATTCGTCACAATGTTATATCCGTTTTTCCGCGTTTGCGGTTAACCCGACTCCAGATGCCCAGGCATGTACAACCCGAAGAGCGTGAATCACAGGGAGCTAATTTTTGGTACACACCTACCGCTATGATGACTGAAACGTCATCTGCATACGCCGTGAGTTCCGAAGGCACACATAGATTAGATTGATACGAATCTTTTGTTTACGCTCTCATATTTTCGCTCTCACGAGGGATTTATCTTCTAGTGATGCTGGCAACAATCACAGATAAATCCCTCGCGCCAGCGTGAAGCTGTAGGTGCCAGAACAAAAAATGTGCCAGCCAAAACGAAAAACGTGCCAAAAATTTTGGTAAATTTTAGTTTGACCTACAACTGTAGATAGCGTTCCAAAAATTATGGGAAAAAGGATAAAATACTTGTTTTAGTGTAAATATTATTAGTTCGAAGGCGGAGGGTAAAATATATATTCCCGATCAAAAGTTATCGCCAAAACAGGTTTTGTAAATATGAAGTCCCGATGCAACAAGTCCATATTGATCACAGAACCTGGAACGTCAGACATGTAGGATAGGCCCTACATGTGAATGATGTTAACTATTATATCATAGGTCGGATTTACTGAAATTTCAAAAGAATATATGGTTTTCACTTGAGTTAAATGCGTACAATATTTGACTAATTACTTTAATCAAAATGTAAATTTTACTTAGATTTGTTTATCTTTGACTCCAACTAGTAGTATTATTGTAAAATGAGTTTTAAAGAAATGAATATTTACGACTATCATTTTTTAATGATTGAAACTATAATCGCCGAAATGTATGTCAAAAATCCCATAATCAGATCTATTAATTTTTGTTTGGAGTGGCATCACTGACAAATGTTATAAAAATGTGCATTTTGACAGCGCTCTCTCGAACACAAAGAGTTGCAAATCCATTCATCTATGAAGCACTGCGTAAGAATATTTGAGTGACGAAATTTTTCAACAAGCATATCGTTGACGCGGCACAGTAATGAGAGGACAAAAAAATATAGATGTAAGAATTGTAGATAAATGTGTTTCATATTTCTTCTGCTTAGCTGATTAAATGGGTCTTTCGAAAAAGCTATTCCGATTTCACTGTTTGTTTTATAGTCTTCGGAAAAAAATTGTGAAAATTGTAGGTATATGGCTGTTTCCGTTAAAGTGGTTAACTAAGTACAAAAACGCATGAACAATAAACAGATCCCGCATTAAAAAATGAGAGAGCAAAAAATCATAGTTAGCTGTGAAATAAATTTTCTCGGCGTGACGTCACGCTATGACAACATGTTTCATTGCTGACGCAGTGGTTCAGACTTTATTCCAAGCGGAGTATTTTGCTCCGTTCTTACCTCCTACTATATTTTTTATCTCAAAGGTTTATTTGGGTTGAGTTGAAAATTAAATAGTATTACTATCTAATATCTTTTGGTTGAAGTTTTATTTTATACGTATGAAAATCTGATTGTTTACAAGTGACGATTGGATCAAATGACGTAAATTCATTGTTCGTGTCTTAAGACATGTTTGTTCACATTTTACTCACAGTTTTTGTACTTTTTTCGTACAGAATGAGAATAGAAGGAGTAAAATGTAAGCAAGAAATGTGTTCAGGCGCGATCTCTAAATCCTGCCAAAATTCAACATACAGCACTTCTTGAAGTTTTATATAAAAACGAAGTACGTTGAATCAGTCAGGCCAGCTAACCCTATTTTGCGATAACAGTCCCCAATTGGGGGCACCAAGCGAGGCCAAATCTTCCTCCAACTGTCTCTCCCAACTCAGTTAAGGTCTTCTCTTTCCTCTGTTTACAAACTGCCGGAGCGTATTCGTTCATCCGCATAACATGGCCTACATAGCTAGCGAGGCCTTTGGATTTTCAATCGCTGCACTATCGTCATGTCTGCGGAAAGCTCATACAGTTCATCATTATACCTCCTTCGATTTTCGCCGTCGATATCACGGATAGGACTATAAACCTTCCGGAGAACTTTTCTCAATTGCCTAAAGAAGCACTTGTTGGCAAGAGTTATTCTCCGTTTGATTTCTAAGCCGACATTGTTTCTGCTTTAAATGCTGCTTCGCAAATGAACGAAATCTTTCACAGTCTCGAATTTACATTCGTCAACAGTGACGTGGCTACAAAAGCCACGATGACAACAAGTACTTCATCTTGTCCAAATTTACTGCAAGACCCACTTTGTTTGCCTCTTTATCTTATACCAACTCTTTGCCTCCATGTTTGAACAGCCGGGCGGGTATCCCATCATTACTTAGCACCTTGTGATTTTTTAGCGGTGATATTTAATGCCGGGAAGTGTTTTTCATCATCGGCAATCGGGGTATCAGGTTCGTCTTCCCCCACACATGTTACCAGGTCGCCATTAGCGTTCCTACAGGAATCTGCTTGAAACTTTCTGTCATTAAAAGAGCATGAAATATGTATGGTAAACCGAAAATAATAATAATAATATTTTTTTACGATAAATATCCGGGGATGTTAATGGGAGCATCATCCTACACGTTTTAGGCCGACTCCATGTACATCTGATAAGGCAGATAAATTTTTGCTGAGAAACGTTTCATGGCAAAAACACAATCGAAAGGTTTGTAAAGCCACCAAATCAATTAGATGTTAGTTGTTCGCCCGCTTTCAAATAGGAAGAAAAAATATACTCCGAAAATTTAATTTTTACTCGGGCGTAGTCGTTTACTCAGATAACAGTTTTAAATACTCCGAACACTGGTAGCGAAATATAAGAGAAATGTAATAAATCGAAAAATTTCAAAAGCGCTACGTCATCAAACTTTTTTTTTAAATTCGATTACAAATACAACTATTCCGGAATGCGAGATCTTGGCTCATTCGATTATGGCAAAAACGTATACTTTTGCCTGTAATAATTGATGTCAGAGACAATTTTAAGATAGAGATATTGCAAGCGCGAACTTCGTGGAAAGCAGCGGAGCTTCACAAAATTCTAGTAGGTCACTTTCACCACACCAAAAACTTTAACACAATTTTTAACATAATTTAAGCACACAAAATACACTGATTGGAGTTTTACAGAGTAAAAATAAAAATCCTGAAGAGATAACCTGAATATAAAGTGTACAAATAATTGTTAAATAATAAATACAGACAGTGGTAGTTTCAACAAATTCTGCTGTGGTAAGTGGTGAATGTGACCTACTAGAGTTTTGTGAAGATTGCTTCACACTATTTTTCGTTCCTGCAACATCTTTATCTTAAAATTGTCTCTGTAGATGTCAATTGAAAGTCGCATATGATGTCTTCCTATCCTCCCTAAGCGATTTCGGTCGTTTCGTAGCAAGTCACGTCAGCTATCCCTGTTTCGCGATAACTGATGTCAATAGGGAGCACCAAGGGAGGTCACCTGCCTCTGCCAACTCAGTGCAGGTATTCCCTTTCTTCTGCTTTCAAACTGCGGAGTCGACTGAAATACGTTCTTCCGTCCATCTGCAAGCCAGCGAAGCCTTTGGGGTTTTAATTAGCTGCACTACCTTCATATCTGCGTAAAGTTCATACAGCTACCCCCTTCGATACTCGCCTTCGGCAACTATTCTCTCGAACACTCTAAGAGCCATCTCATCTTCTTGCGCCACCATCCATGATTCCCAGTCATACATCAGGATAAGTATGATGAGCGACTTATGGAGCGTAATTTTTATTCGTCTAGAAGACTTTACTTTTCAGTTAATTGTCTACTCAGTCCAAAGGAGCATTTATTGGCAAGAGTGATTCTTTGTTGGATATCAGAGCTGATGTTGTTGTTTGCGTAAATGCTGGTTCCCAAATAAACGAAGTCTTTTACTATTCGAAATTATGGCTGCCAAGAATGGTGTGGTTGCCAAGGCGCAAATGTGCTGACTTTTTGCCGGATGACAGCAGATACTTCGGTTTGTTCTCATTCACCATCAAACCTATCTATTCCGCTTCTTTTTCCAGTTTAGAGTAAGCAAAACTTACGGCGCGGGTTTTCAGGATGATGATATCAATGTCGTCAACATACGCCAGTAATTGCACGCTTTTATAGAATATTGTTCCAAACGAAATCTTTCACAGGCTTGCATTTATAACCGTCAACAGTAGGGGTTTTTTTATTACGCGAGCTCGAAAAAAATGCTCCAAGTAGCTAAACAGTTTCATTATGGCAAAACCACATGATTCAATTACTAGAGGTTTGTTCTTCAATGATGACAGATCTTTGACACTCCCAACTTGAAAAATCTGGACGGGTTGCTTTTACGAAGTAAGGAAAACGGGGAATAATTCAATCCCCTTCAGTGAAATTGTAGTAGACAAGTATCTTTGGTAGATAATAGTAGTGATAATAAATTTGTAAATGCCAACATTTTTTGGGAAAATAATTCATTTCCTACGAAATATTTCGTGAATTGATAAAGTTATGTTGGTTTGATCATTCTTTCAGAAATTGTTTGAACAATGCCGTACGTTAGAATTTTATTCAAAAATGCACTATCTCAAAATTTGTTTCCAAAACTCCCTACATGAGCATAAGTTCAATGCATTTTGTTATAAGAGGGAGTTAATGAAAAGCATTCTGAGATGAAGCGTTCTTCAATTTAACTCTAATATAGGGCGGTTTTGTGACAAATCCTGAATTGGGAAATTTTTGAAAATATTTTGGGATAGCATGATTTTGAACAGGCAGCCTATATGGGGTGATACGCTACTCAGCAGCCGCAATGAACTGACAAAAACAAAAGTAAAAGAAAATGGCTAATTGTCTTAGAACTTTATATTCCTACCTTGACTTTGACAGAAGAGTTAAGCTTTTGGGCGGTCCTGCCGCTACACAGGGAGTATTCACCTTTTTATTCTGAAATTTGGGAAAGCTCTTTTCCGTTAAGTATTCATGGAAGCTTTCTGGACAAACCGTTAATTTAGAATATTCGGAATATGTTCATTTGATACTACCTCACGAGGTCCGAATATACATAATATTCCAAATATAAACAGATTCTCCTCTTAAATGGAGACGGATGTTCCGAACATACGGAATTAATAGATCAGAAGGTCGACTTTTAATACGCGCCCAAAAATATCGAGAGAAGTGTCAAAGACGCGTATTGACCTCGATAACAATAATTCGAGGGCGGAAATAAAAATTCTAGCTCGTTCAAAAGATATTTTCGAAAAACCGAAAATTACCCCGGGTTTCGTTGACGGCTTTCAGCCGAGCTTATAAAAAATTACCCTGGACGGTCCACCAATGAGGTCGGATCAAAATTAAATGCGTGCAAATTCCCTTTGTACACAAAATCTTTTTCAGTGCACAAAAACATTACAACAAACACATGAAAATTGCCAACTTCAACTGCACATATCTCGGGACAGAGATACAATTTTTCTTTTCCGCCTTAGGATTATTGTTGGGGTCACCTATCTCGATATTTTTGGACGCGTATTAGCAGTCCTGTTCTAGACTTTTACCTGAATAAGTTAACATGCCCAATGAGTACATTTCGTTATGGCATCTCCATTATTTACTAATGTCATTTTTACGTGAATCGATTTAATAGTCGAGGTTTTGACGTTGAACGATGAATTTTGAATTGGTTTAGGTTTCGTATGTTCATAGGTTTACGAAAGTGCACGATACCTTGGTGTCCGTACTTTTCATAAAACCTATGTTCAGCCACACTAATAGATCATGGCATAGTTAATAAATTCATCATAAAATTAAAATAAATGTTCTAAGGAATTATGCAGTTAAGGACTTATCGGGTATTTGTAAACTGATTGCTTCCTATTTCTACTACTAATATTTTTCGAAAATTCGAAAAGAAACAACACAGTTAAAGGTTGTCAATTCGATTTGGGAGCAAAATGGCTGCAATTGTCAAAAAATGTGTCTGTCGAGCAAACCTCTTGTGATTGAATCATGGCAAAACCATACAGATGGTTATTTTTTTTAGCTGCTTTGACATTTCTACTTCTAGCGCAGTATGCTTTTGACACTCCGTTTCTCAACCAGAGAATTACAAAAACAAAATACATGAAATGCGTGTGTTTGTTTGTATGTATGTCACCCTGCCGCCACGCTGTTATTTTGTTATTTTTGTTTATCTGCACATTCGTATGTTCATTTCATTCGCTCGTTCACAATAGTGCCCTATTTTTGAATATGCAACACTATACAACACTATCAATCAGGTCGACAATTACCTAAGCGGTTTCAGTTGAAACCGCTTAGCCAACTCAACTCGATTACTTTTTATTGTTGCTTTCCATACAATTCGGTAAGCTAGCTAGTGTTTTAATTGTAATAGTTTGCAACGAAATACAGCTAGTGACGTGGCTGCCGATTCTTTCTTGGAAGACAGCAAGTGCTTTGTCATGTCTACGAAATTGTTAATATCCGCCACGATATGCACAAAACTCTCTCCTAGGGATAGTTAGGATAAACTCATGTGCGCCATTTAGAATATAGGCGCTTTTTTCTCTGCCCATATGTATGTATATCTCTCAATATAGTTTGAATTTTTTGCCTCAGACAAGACTAACATTTGTTCATTTTCTAGTCTATTTATCGTCTGATTTTTCTTTATTCATCTCTTAACAGCCCAATGATTAATGATGCCAGACTTGTTCTGTACGTTTTTCCGTCGCTCACCTGTGCAGGCCTAGATATCCAAATATATTTTTACATACATATGTATATGTACATATGTGTATGAATATAGACGTATAATTGTGGCCTTCTCGCTCGATCGTACCAAACATGAAAGCTGCGTACGCCTATTGTTTTATCTACCAGTGAGCTGCAATTATTCATAATTTAAGGTTATTAGTGGACTAAGCAAAAAATGAGTATTAGTGCGTATGCAAACAAAGAACATCAAGCACTTATATCCACTAACACACATTTACATAGTCATGCTTCGTAAAATGAATAACCGCTTATAAGCCACGAAGCAGTTTAGTACTCAATAGACTTATTGAGCAAGAAAGTCAACTGTGTTATACGAAAACACTAATTGGAATAAGTAAGACTAATAGTGCGATAAAATGAATATATTCATATCAGTCTTCTGACGCTAGCAACACAACGATGTGCAGGAAACTAAACTGAATACAGTGCCAAAGTAAAACCGATGATAAGCGAAGTATGCAGTGTATTATACACGAAATCAAAGTGCTACTGAGTTAAAGCGACTATGATATCAGTTTATACTCAACAATGTCACATATGTATGAGACATATGTGTTACACTCACAGAAAAAATCGTTCTAAAACGAACGAAACAAGTTCAAAATTAAGAACATTCGTTAACAAAATTCTGTGTAGTACGTTTTTTCTTAAGTAATGACCGATGGACTTGTTTTAAGAACGGTTTTTCCAAGCACACCGTTCGTATTTTATGACCAGTTTGGTATTGATATGTGAACCTTCTGTTCCCAATTCAAGCACTACTTGGGCTTGATTTAAGATTTTTCTTTCTCACACTTCGAGAACGATTTATGGTCGATTTAACATTTTTCGGTCTCAATTCAAGAACGGTTTCTGCTTGATCTTTTAATTATTACCCATTTATTTAATATATTATTCAATATAGAGACAGAATGTCTCAATTGTGTTGTTAGTGTAGAAATGAGAAAACCTGAATTAAGCATGAAAACAAATACCAGCAGGATGGCCTAGTGGTTAAAGGCTACTGCAGTTTCACCATGTGATTCACGGTTCGAATTCCGGTGAAACCTTTGATAACATTACAAAATTGCCTGATGATGATTACGTTGGCGGTTTTCGAAATGGTCCATCGCAATATGCCAGTAAATGTTTCTTTCTTTTCAGTTTCTCTTAGAAAAACCATAATAATTGAAATTCAATTATTATAAGCCGGTGTTAAGCTCATGAATTCGTAGATATTTTTTTATTAATAATAATTTTTTGTCATTAATAAAAATATATAATAACATAAAAAATTATTATTAAAATTCAAAAGATTTGAAAAAAAGCATAAAATGCATTTTGTCATAAATTTCTCTTATTGAGAAATCCTTCTTATTTGATGATGCAATCTGATATCTAATTAAAACATTTCATAACCAGTTTGAGAATTACTTGTGCATATGTGAATGGACATTGAACGAAAATAAGAGTTAAAAAATAGAATATAAAAAAATTGTATTAAAAAACTTCAGAGTTTGACGGTGATCTAACCAGCGCCACACGATCGCAAGCGCAACATCATAGCCGCTCGGCCACTACAACTGCTTGATGGCTTGTGCCAAATGTTGTATTTAACATTGTAGTGCACACGAATTATACCGTTTCTTTTCACTTGAACCTAAATTAAGAACATTGGTCTCATTAATAGTAATAATTATGTTCATATGTTAAGACCAGCCGTTCTATTTTCAAGAAAATGGTTGTCAGTTCAAGAACAAGGTTATTGTTTTGAGAACAGGTCGTTCGTGTTTTCAAGAACAAAAAAATAAGAACATGAAAAGCTTGAATTGAGTCCGGTGGTGCTCGATTTTAGAACGGCATTTTTCTCTGAGTGAACGGGGCACTCGTATGTATTTTCTATTTTATGTGCTAATCACTCATCATATTTGTCTGTACTTGACTAAGTACACATTTAAACACAATTTTTTGCACATATCTAAGTTGCACTAATTTCATTAGTACTCAAAGCAGATCTCTGGTATGTACGTATGTTTGTATGTATGTAATAATGTTTTACGTTGCAAGTTGTAGTCATGATCGTGCAATTTTCATTACCATTTTTGGTTTTATTGATTACTTATTTAAATTTTTCTTCCTATTCCTCTATCTGCAAGTTCCTCATATTTATTTATGTGTTGATTTGTTGATTGAAGTTGGTTAGGATTTTTTAGTATCAATATAATCGATCAAATTTAAAATAGAATGTGAAACAACATCGTGAGAAAATAATTAAAATTGCAGAAAAACAAGTAAGACTAGTGAGTGATTGACGACGACTTCCTGATGCCTTGACATGTTGCAGTAATGAGTGAGATTGGCTATGTTCGGCTATAGTATGATTTAAGCTTTGAATGGATATTCAAATAATGCTACAGATGAGAGCGTGGCCTAGGAATTGTACCAACTACATATGTTGCGAATCTTAATAAATTCTCGATAATCTGCGTCTTCAGTTATATTCGAACGAAACTGAACTGTCCATCTACTGTTCTCACGCTACCACGACTATCACGTCGGCTGCCTGGCAGTTCTTTGATATTTTAAAGTGTTATTTATGAATAAAATTGTTCATCTTAATATTATTGTGGAAAGTGAAAAATAATTTAAGAGTTCCTTATTCATACAATCGATACAGTAAACAGCACATCCTACCCCCTAGAACAATCGTATACACGTAAGCAGTATGTTCTGCTATTTCCGTCACCTTGCGCCAAGCCCCGCTGAATGTGGTCCCAAGATCTCTTTCGAAGCTCAGACATGGGACTGTGTAGGCCTAAACCTTGTTGCATTTGCTAACGCTATATTGTTTGCCTTAGGTCCGCAGGCGGGATGTGCAGAGAGCTGTAATCCGCTCTAGTTTTTTTTACGTACTTTTTCGTGGGCTTTCACCAAACAAAGACCCCCTAGTAAGTATGGGTTTGACAATCGTAGTAAATACTCCAATGAAGAAGTTTGGGTGATAGGCCTCATGTGCATCAGCATCTTCTTGCTGCGTATAGTGCCACGGAGGACCTCTTCGCTCTCTCTTCCACAGCAACTTACTATGTAGAATAATTCTTAGATATTTCGTGTTGTACTTTTCTTGTGGTTTTACCCATCCAAGCATGGGAGTTAGTACAATTAGGGACCTTATCTCTCCTAGTATATAATTAATCGATCTTTCACGCAAGGGCGGTTGCCCATCGTGAACCGGCTGATTGGACCTGTCAGTGCGGCTTCAGACCTGGTAAATCTACCATCGACCCAGATTTTCACAATGCGCCAATCTTGGAAAAAACCGGTGAAAAGAGAATCGACACACATCATCTCTTCGTCGACTTCAAAGCCGCCTTCGACAGCACGAAAAGGGAGCTGCCTATATGCGCTATGTCTGAATTTGGTTTCCCCGCAAACTTATACGGCTGTGCAAAATGACGTTGAGCACACCATCAGCTCAGTCAGAATTGGGAAGGACCTCTCCGAGCCGTTCGACTAAACGAGTTTCAGACAGGATGACCCCCTATCTGCGGAACAATATACTATAAAGCGTGCAATTACTGGCATATGCTGATGACATTGATATCATCGGCCTAAACACCGCCGCTGTTAGTTCTGCTTACTCCAAACGGAAAAAGAAGCGGTAAGATGGGTTTGATGGCGAATGAGGACAAAACGAAGTACCTGCTGTCATCGAGCAAGAGGCAGCGCATACGCGCTCTTGGCAACCACGCTACTGTTGCAGCCATAATTTCGAAATAGTAAAAGACTTCGTTTATTTGGGAACCAGCATCAACACTAGCAACAACATCAGCACTGAAATCCAGCGAAGAATCAATCTTGCCAATAATGCTACTTTGGACTAGGTAGGCAATTGAAAAGTAAAGTCCTCTCTCGGCGAACGAAAATCATACTGTACAAGTCACTTATCGTACCCGTCCTGCTATATGGGGCAGAAGCATGGACCATGACAACAGCAGATGAAGCGGCTTTGGGAGTGTTCGAGAGAAAAGTTCTTCGAAAGATTTATGGACCTCTACGCGTTGGCGATGGCGAGTACCGAAGAAGATTTAATGATGAGCTGTACGAGCTATACGCAGACATCACATAGTCACAGCGAATTAAAACGCAGCGGCTGCGCTGGCTAGGCCATGTTATGCGAATGAAAGATGATGCTCCGGCCAAGAAAGTGTTTCTATCGGAACCCGCCTATGGAAGCAGAGGTAGAGGGCGGCCCCCACTCCGTTGGAAGGACCAGGTGGAAAACGATTTAAACTCCCTTGGTGTGACCAATTGGCACCGGTTGGCGGAGCGAAGGAGCGACTGGCGCGCCTTGTTGGACGGCCATAACCGTTTAGACGGTAAGCGCCAATTAAGTAAGTAACGTTAAGGGTGCCTAATCATGTACATCCCTCTAAAGCGCCCGTTTATGATGAATGAAAAGTTATCTGCATCGCCTAAGGTTGATGACCAGCAGTCCATAGCGTCGATTAGAATACCCCACCTGTTGCGTTCAACTGTTTACAGATTTTGCGGTCTCGCATAGACCCCGTTGCAACGTTGAAGTTACTCTGGGCCAAAAATTATTTCTATCGTCTCCCATTCCATTTATACGTGTTAGCTCATCCACATTGGAAAGCCCAGTTGCTATTAAAATTCTGCTATCATGCAATAATATGTACCGACTGAAACTCATTGGATACATTCAGCTTTACTTTTTCTAAAAGAAAACCACAATTCACTACTCTGTGAGGCGTATCTAAGAAAAAGCCTTTACCACGTGCTCAACCAAGCCGCCACTCCTTCACGCACACATTAAAGATCCTAACCATTCAGTCATTCCACAAACTATTCTGTTATTATTTTAAATGATCATATAATTGCAGGTATTTTAGTTTTATACTCTCCACAATACAGTGGACTCAAAAACAATAGCTCGTGCAAACAATCAATGAAACGTCAATTTCTAAACAAACAAAGCAACAATCAGACGCACACACCGAAAAGACATTAGATTTGCGCTACGGCACATGTGTAAATATTTACAAAGAATATTACCCTTAAATGAAATGTATACACAGCGTATAACGCCAAATGTTGTCTTGCAGTCAATAAAGTAGCCTATGTATCTGTGAAGTCCTATTTGTTCATTGTCAAGCAATCTTGTATTTTTTGATGCTTCGCATGTTCCGTTTTGTTGATAGCGTCATTGGTTTTGTGTATTTAACGCACCTGTACTATATTACATATATATGTGCATGTATGCAGACACGTGAAGAAAAAGTCAATTTGACACCACACAATGATACGTCATGTGGATAGACGCCAAACTGAGGGCGTCAGTCTATACGAAACTATTTCGCAACTATCAAAGAAGTAAAATGCAATAAAATATGTTTTGTTGTGATTTTTTCTTCTTTTGTTATAGCCAAATCGCGCTAAAGGGACCATGCAACAAGTGTCTGCTTTTTAAGGATCATTGACAGCAATTTATTAGAGAGAGGGATGATGTCTGCTGATGTCTATGAGTGACTTTCTTATTTTATTGTATTGGTTTACCTTTTTTACTCAATGATTAGTATTGTTGTTTTATGGTTTTGGTTTTTTTTTTTGTTTTCGGATAATTATAGTAATCCTTTGTTAAGCGGACCGCACACGCACGTGATCTTTGTTGACCGCACATAGCTCGTTGTGTGATTTTCTGCCAATAAACACTCTGCACATTACATATGTACATATAAAACACACTAACTATTTGTAATCGAATATATGGCTTGCCTATGCAGGTATTGATGCTTGAAGATAGCTTTTATGTATGATGGTAATAAATCCCCCGTTGTACACGCTTGTTTAACGACATCAACCTTGTCGCCAAAATACAAATACCGAAGAGAAGACACTGCCGTTGATGGTATGCCAATGTAGACTGCGTAAGCCAGAATTGGTATTATCAGTAAAGGTTGTTGATAATTAATGTAGACAGGATATTATGGTTTTATTGGAATATTATATGAGTATTTTTAAGTTGGATAGCATTTGAAGTGGAACTAAATTGCAACGAGATCTAAATAAATGGTAGGTAATAAATATTGTAGTCAGTATGTTCGAACAGCTGTCTGATATACCACGTGATGTGAAAATATTTATCAAGTGATGATGAAAATGGTTGTAATGCTTCGTTTTCTAAAACGCATTAAAACAGTGATAGAAGAAAGCGTAGTGTATGATATTTATGAGTAATTTATATATATGGGTATTCCATCCCCTTTCGACCAAATTTTGACCGACCCATTTAGAATGGCTGAAAGTTTTTCTTCTTTTCTAGCTTACGAAAGACGTTTTTCAGAGATTTCAAATTTTTTCATCCACTCAAAATAAGTTTTAAAAAACACGTTTTTTTTCAAAATGCTATAACTTTTTAAAAATGACCGTTTGGGATCATTTTTTTTAATTTTTTTTAAATTTACTTTTCGGAAAAAATACAAAAAAAATTTTAAGTTTTTTTTCAATTAACTACAATTCTCGGCCCACCTCCGGGATTAGTGGGATGATTGCAGAATTGATTGAAGTTTTTTATGAGGAAAAAAAGGGCGAAGATTCGAAAAATCTCGAAAAACGAAAAATGCACTTTAAACATTTTTTTGAATTTTTCCGAAAAGTAAATTTAAAAACAAATTTAAAAAAAAAGATCCCAAACGGTCAATTTTTGAAAAAGTTATAGCATTTTGAAAACAAAAACGGTGTTTCTTTAAAAATTCATAACATTTTTTGAGTTGGATGAAAAAATTGAAAAACTTCTGAAAAAACGTCTTTCGTAAGCTAGAAAAAGAAGAAAAACTTTCAGCCAATTCTAAAGGGTCGGGTTCAAAATTGGTCGAAATGGGATGGATACCCCATATATAAAAATCAAATTCTGTGTGTGTGTGTTCGCTATGGAAGTATTTCCCACACTCCAATCATCACAAAATTTTGGTTATAGGTTCCTTCGATCAACGGGAGGTTTTAGGCTAAAAATAATTCGATATATAAAAGGGGCGTGGCTCCTCCCATTAAAAATGGATCTTGGTACTGCATAACTTTGAAGGTATACATGCCAGAACATTGAATTAGTAAGGAGTTATATGAGGTCAATCCTAACACCACCAAGAAAATATGGAATTGGGAAAAAGGGGGCGTGGCATCTCCCATACAAATGGAATATATTATACTGCATATATCTGGATGTCGGAATGGTAGGATAATGAAAATTGTAAGGAGCTATGTGACGTTAAGTCCTAACAGCTCCAGTTAAATGTGGAATGGGGAAAAAACTATGGCTGCATACAAACTTAAGTTATTTTAACACCTAAAGTTTGACTGCATTGTTGAGTTTGCTGTTATATGCCTTTGTATTTGGCGTTTAGTAATCTGCCGCCATGTTCAAAAAATTGTTTATAAGCTTCAGTCTAGCTACGTCTTCTATAAAAATGAAATTCTGATTGTGTGTTCCTATGAAAACGTGTTTGCCATACTGCGATCATCACCAAATTTTGCTCTAGGTCCTCGATGAAGACGGAGTTCTTCATATTTCAGAATGAAAAATTTTAATTTAAAGTTTGTTTTTGGGCTATGCGAAACGAACTATCTTAGCTCCCAAAAAATGATCATGTTAACAAATCAATGATCGCATTCAAAACCAATTTCACTGGTGAAGTGCAAATTAAATCGATCAACACAGTTACAATGAAGATAGAATGTGATTATCCATTGATTTCTAAACACCTTAGAACCACCTGGATGCCAGCGATATAATAAACTTTTGAAAAAATTGGCTCACCAATCAAGCTTCTTCGGAATTTAGACCCACCAAAATTGTGCAATGGAACCAGACCTACAATAATCCAATGATTCCTACAGATTTGCTCAATTTTAATGCTTACAGTTTTCGTATGCCTTTTTTTTTTTTTTTGTTTTTTTTTTTTTTTTTTTTTTTTTTTTTTTTTTTTTTTTTTTTTTTTCTTTTTTTTTTTTTCTTTTTTTTTTGTTTTTTTTTTTTTTTTTTTTCTTTTTTTTTTTTTCTTTTATTTTTTTTTTTTTTTTTTTTTTTTTTTTTTTTTACTTTTTTTTTTTTTTTGTTTTTTTGTTTTTTTTTTTTTTTTCTTTTTTTTTTTTTTTTTTTTTTTTTTTTTTATTTTATATTCCTTTTGCAATAACAAATCAACAAAGCACAAGACAATCGCTTACTGTTGTCATTAGTTTGCCGGGTCTATAGTTGGAACGCAAAAAATTTGTTTTCTTGCACCGAACGGAATAAAACCAAAACTATTGTGTACCAATGCCATTACATACAATAATAAAATGTTTTATACTAGGTTCAAACACACACCAAATTGACAATTTATACTATTTTGGGCAATTTATTAGCAATTTATCATATAATAAATTGTAATAAAAATTGCCAATTAAAAAAATTGCGTAATAAATTGTTTCAAACTGCAAATGACAACTTGTAAGTGTGTTTAGTGAGTAGATTTCAACGTCAGTTGCGCAGGCTGAACATATAGGTGGCCATCTCATCAGCGATTTATGTCTTCATTTCACTGGAGTAGGGATTGTCAAAGAAGATGGCAAACTCAAAATGAAACCAAACATTGAACACATTTTCTTACAACACACAAAATTTCAAAGTTTATGTTTTCATTCCATTTCATTCGCCTAATACCAACACGCACATTTTGACAGTCTGAAACAAAGGTATGTCTTGCTGTAGAGATGAGCCACCAGCTATCAAATTACTAGTGTGTAAGCTAATCGAGTGTATGAACAGCACCAATTCACTCGATTTCCTCAATTTATTTTCTGTTTGAACATAGTATAAACGAAAATTTCACCAAATATGCCTACAAAATTCAATCAATATTACAGAAAAATAAATTAAATTAAAAAAAAAAAAAATAATGTAAGGCGCGATACTCCGAAGAGATCGAAGGCGGCGTCTCTTCCAATTTGCGTCGTGCTCCTCTTGAATTTTCCCCCCCTCCCCCCCTCTCCCCCCCCATACAAATTGCGTACGGGACCTACAATGTTGTATGACGACTCCGAACGGCACTGCAAGGCAGATGAGTTTTCACTGAGGCTTTTCATGGCAGAAATACAAATCGGAGCGCTTGCAGACACTGCCGAGGGGC
This sequence comes from Eurosta solidaginis, assembly GCA_029619165.1. Classification (NCBI taxonomy): domain Eukaryota; kingdom Metazoa; phylum Arthropoda; class Insecta; order Diptera; family Tephritidae; genus Eurosta; species Eurosta solidaginis. Next base: position 3,027 of record JARSSU010028676.1, on the reverse strand, counting down.
GACCCGCTTAGAAAATTTGCTTCTAATTGAAAACTCTTATTTCTAAAAATTTTTGATGTTGCTTTGCCCGTGAGTTGAACCCAGGGCATAGGTGTGTAGGCGGAGCACGTACCATCACACCACGGGGCCGCCATTAAAATTAAATTATTCACAAAAAAAAAAAAAAAAACAGAAAAAATAAACGCAACATTCATCCGACTCCGGGCGTAACAACGTACGAGGGTGAAGCTAGTTTCTTAATAAATGTACTCGAAGATGTACGATTATTTGAGATTTGAAATGATAAACTCATACTTGTAAAAGTTAAGCATGAATCTGGACTTGAAAACCACATTCACATCACATAAATAATCCGTCACACCATACATAATGCCATAGCATGACTTTTCACTTTATTCGTAACAATGCTTCGCGCGGTTGAAGAAGCACTTTTTCAATGGGAATGGTTGTACTGTGGGGGCGAAACTATAGCCGTCGGATTCTTGTGGGCCAATTTGGACAACCTAGTCAAGACCAACTCGTGTGATAGCTAGGAAGTAAACAGAAAGAGATGGTTCTGCTGATGATATCATGTACGGCTTGCCGAATTTTGCAGCGTCTGAAAAAAGGAGGAAAATCGTTATATGACCATGCAGCAATGGTCATGGCGATATCTGCCATATGGGCCAAAGAAAATGCAGCAGGAAGGGCTTAGCCAAGGATGTTGGACGTGAGTCGGAAAGAGACATCGTTGTAATCGCTGTGCCAACATGATGCTTGCCATGCCCCTTACTTTACATAGCTTGATCAAGACATTGCCATAGGAAGCAATGTGATGTCATTAGTTTTGTGACTTTAAGCCATATTGAGATATAATTCACTGACACGTTTTTTCACTTACCCAGATGGCATTGGTTGCACGATATCACTTTACATTTTCCCGAGTAATATATTTTGATTACATCACACAAAATTCTTTGATACTATTAGAATCAATTATCATTATATCGGTTACAACGGAAAACTCTGGAGTATTTTCTATTGTCAACGAGTGCTCAAAAGATACTCGATAAAGCATCACGCCAGTTAAATTAAGAAACATGATAAACTGACATCACATTCCAAAATTCTAACAACGGTGTGTCTTCTGCTGAACATCATACACCAAAAAATATTAGCTCCAAAGTCACGTCATGTTGTTTAACAACTGTATGATATCACATCACCTCACATAACATCACGACATATACCACAATATTACATCCAAAAAAAACTTATAAGATCACAGAAAAACACATCATATAAAAGTTTCACCCCTCATTAAAGATCGGATCAGAAACTCTGACCTTACAAAACACACATCAATCATGCCCCCAACATCACACTACTTGATGTCATTCAGTAGGACCGCATAAACCTCAATCACATCACATGCCCTTTCATTCTACATTTTTAGGCTGAAATCGAATCGGAAAATACTGAAAAAGTCTATTCATGAATGCATATATTTATGTCGACACAATTTCATTATACGCAAAAATAAATTACTTCCAAAAAATGTGGTTATAATTAAGCGGCAGTAAATGCTATGGTATGCAATGTGAAATGGTTTTAAACACCTTTTCATTTGGCATTTCCAATACTAAGACGAATAAGGTGAATACTACAAAGCGGCTGAGTTATTAAATATTTAAATCAAAATAGAACAAAAAAAAATTTGAGTTTAGTTGCCAATCCCTAAAACGCAGACTTTTAAGCGATGCTCTAACCTAAGCAAACAACCAAAAGCTCGGTCATTTATTTTAAATGCATCAAAGTATTTTTGTTTTACATATTTCTAATTTCATTGCTATTTAAGATTTTTTTTAGTTTTAATTTTTTTTTCGGCTTGTAATCTAAATGAAATGAGTTTTTAATTCCCTTTTTGATTCTCGCAAGAACATTTTCTATACAATTTTTTTTTGTGTTTTGTCCAGCGCTTGTTTTTATTGATTTTTTCTATGGAAACGAAAATGTTTTTATTTAAATTATTTTACTTTGTTTTATTTCTCGACGCTTTTTTTCATTTGCGGTGTGAATGTTGTCCCTTTAGTTCCGGTATCTGTTCCTCCCTGTTGCTCTGCACACTAATACAAAGTCGTACTCTTATCGAAATTAAGTGGAGGAATTTCTTGTTTAAAATTGATGCTTCAATTGGTGATAATTTTGTTTGCTTCACCGCCTTTTGCGTGCCGGCCAGATGAGCGCAAGTCGTGGCAAGTCAATGCGAGGCGCGCGGCGCTGCTAAATTTTTACTATCAACGCCACTTCCTTTGCAGTGGGACTTTGCTCTGAGGATCAGGAGGGTTATCGGATTTGAAAGTATATATGTAAATATTTGAATATTTACCTTTCTTTTTCAATTTAATTACGCGTATTTGCTTTGCCGGACTTCGGGCTATATACTTGTGTATGCATAATGGATGTTTGTTTAAGTTTTGTGTTTTTTCTGTTTTTTTTTTTTTTCATTGTACGCCATCATTTTGTGCCGAAAAATGTAAAAATGATTTGACCTGTTCATTGCTTGCGCCTCATGTAGCCCCTCACAACCAAAATGGACCCAGTTATTTTACTCATTACCCAATATGACGACTGGACTGCAACAATGGAAGTCATTCATTGATCGCTTTTGCTCGCCCCGCCTTCCATTGTTACATATTTAGCTTGCACGTCAAGCTATAAGTTTATGCCCGCCACGCGGCCTGGGCAAGCGAACCATTCGGGGGTACCAACTTTTGACGTCAAATGGGTCGCGCGATAATGGCACTGAGACATCGAGCATGGGATTGGGTTTGGCGGGGCTTTTGATTTTTTATTCTGCGCATTACGTCTGTTATTTTGTTGGAAGCTGGCGGCCACTTGGCTGGCCCATGCATCGAAAAAAGTGTAAAAATTACTATCGCCTTTTGCTGGAAATAGACGCGCTCCGGACGAGACGGTCGTGTTATCGTACACGGCATACACTAGAATTAACGACACATTTTAGTACTCTGGCTGATAAGTTTATGG